>VYZM01006882.1:142146-174145 GCA_013398915.1 Dromas ardeola
GTTATTTCTCCCCAGGTGCAGCACCCTACACTTGCCCTTATTGAATTTCATAAGGTTTCTCTCTGCCCAACTCTCTAGTCTGTCTAGGTCTCTCTGTATGGCGGCACAGCCTTCCGGTGTGTCAGCCACCCCCCCCAGCTTTGTGTCACCAGTAAACTTGCTGAGGGTGCTCTCTATCCCCTCATCCAAGTCATTGATGAATATATTGAAGAGGACTGGGCCCAGTACTGACCCCTGGGGAACACCACTCGTCACTGATCTCCAACTGGACTCTGTGCCCCTAACCACTACCCTCTGAGCTCTGTCTTTCAACCAGTTTTCTATCCACCTTACTGTCCATTCGTCTAACCCACTCTTCCTAAGCTTCCCTATGAGGATGCTGTGGGAGACCGTGTCGAACGCCTTGCTGAAGTCAAGGTAGACCACATCTACCGCTCTCCCCTCATCTATCCAGAACCTTAGAAGCACCTAACTGTGACTGTGAGATCCCCTCCCTGCCCTCACAGTTCCTTCTGCTGAGGAAGCAACAGCTCCAGGGAGCTGGTTTTGATATTTCAGGTCAGCCCCTGAGCATGACTTACCCCCTTGCCCTGCGATGTGATCCCCTGTGCTGCGTTCCCAGTTCCTTCTCCTCTTTCTGCTCCTAGGCACAGCTCTGCTTTCTCCTAAAGGTTTGTACAACAGCAGGGAAGGCTCTCAAGAGTAACCAAACCACCAACAAACAGAATATGGCTGTCATTCCCGATTTTATCATCATCACTGTTAGGACGTGCCATTTTACCCTGTTCCCAAAGGCCTCAGCCTTCCCCGTATCAATTTGGTGACATCTGTAAGTAGCACTGAAAAGTTTAATTCACAGCCTGGAAGCGCTTATGTGCACATTAGGGTAAGAGGGGGCCTGAGGTATCATGGAAGAGCAGAGAAGCCACAGCCTCCCTGAGTGCACAACCTGCTCTGCTCACAGCAGGAGAGCCAACACTCCCAAAGCGTGTCCAGCAGCACCGTGGAAGATCCCAAACGCCCATCTCATAACGCTCCTGCATGGCAAACAAACCAGCCGCTGCTGGTCACACACCAGGACTAAAAGAGACCCTGTGGCTTCCTGGTCAAATACCTGCTTTTAGCAGCCTCAGGACTAGCCACATGCCCGTCCCAAGAGCCAACAAGGGTTGGTGTATTCCCTAAGCTAACCTCTCATGTTTGCTGCGGGCCATCGAGAAATGCATTTGCCCCTGGACTCAGTCTTTGCTATCCTGGTCCTGCCTTATCAAACCTGTTTTTAAAGACCTGCGGGGTTGGTTCCTCTGCTGGACATGTAGCCATTAGGACTCCACCCTATCCCATCTGCTTTTTATTACCTTCCGCTCTGTGGGCACTGTTCTCCCCAAATTGCTTTGCCAGGTCCTGTGGTACTTGACAAACTGCGCTAGGAGCACACCATCACGCTATGACACGAGTCCCGGATTCTCGGAGAAGACTCTCAGGCTCTGGAGATTAAATGCCAAGGATACCTGAAAGAAACAGAAGAGGAAGGCTTAGGGTGAAAATTTAGGAGTCTCTGGGAATGTGGGTTTCACAGAGAAAAACTCACCACACCCCACTTCTCCAAGCCTACTCTCTTTCTGTGGCAAATGGGAGGTAACCTGAGGTTGTTTAGCTCTCAAATTACATTAGAATTAAAGTTACCTCCTCTCTACTCTGGGGCTCTTCAGACTTAAAGTGCTCATGGTGTTACTACAAAGCAACTGGCACGTGGCAGCTTGTTATCCTCTCTCTTGTCCAAGATGCCCACACCTAAGAGATATCTCTCCTTGCTGTCTAACGTACATCAAGGAGGTGGGACATCATAGTAAAAGCAGAAAGCTTTGATACCAACACTTTTGGGGCCAGCAAGACAACCTTAAGCATCCCAGAGTCCTTCACTATGTGCAATTTCTTACTGCTTTTTTCACTCTCCTTAGATACGAGGATGAAATTCGCCTCTGTAGTGGCATGGAATACACCTTCACAGAGCTCAAAAAGGTAAAGGCAAGAGAAGCTTTTCATCTTGGATGGGCTCTACACCAGCTCTGGGTAGTCAAAAGAGTCACACATCTTGCCTCTCTCTTGCTGGAGAGACAAGATGGTCCAGGCTCAGCCAAGAGCTAGCTCTGGATTGAATCCTTGTACCACTGATGTTTTGTGGGGTAATAAGGTCTTGAGAAGGACAGCAGAGTGGTGACCATGGTCACCATTTCAACAGGAAAAGTACAAGTGAATCTGGGCCAGCTGTGGGTACAGAAGAGCCCCGCAGCTCTTGGTGGAGGCGCCTGGGGGTCAGACCATGCCTGCACCCAACCCCACTGCAATGGCACTGGCCAGCCCTGGCCTGGAGGGGTCTGCACCCCAGGACCCCCCCCCGAGGCAACACCCCTGCTCCCTGGCGCGTTTCCTGTCAGAGTGACATCATCAGTTGGGAAAGGCTGGAAATTGATAAATGTGTTTGCTTTGTTTCCTGTAGCCACACCCTGTTTAAACATCCTGCCCCTGAAGTAGCTGCATTTGAGTATCAGCTGAAAGGGGAGGCTTTATGCACAGCCCTTACATCAAAAAAAATTAAATAATCCAAGGTGCAGGAATACAGGGTATTATTAGACAGAGGAAACATTCTCTGCAAATGATCATTATGGCTAATTGCATGTTTTCCCCGACACTCATCAGCCAGTAAGGGCAGTTCTGGTGACTTTTGTGGATGGCATCAGAGTTTTCAGTAACCCATGCATTTTGTGGTGAACAAAAGATGAATGGGTATGGATCAGCTCTGCCTGTTTCCTTCTCCACCCTACCTCATTTGAGACTTCCACCAAAGCGCTCACACAAAAAAAAAAACCTGCAGAGGAAAAAGGTCCACAAAGGAGCCTCTCTACTTGTTTCACAAGTACTTGCCAATAAACAGCAAGCAGGGCGCTTGCTGGGGGAGAGGTAGCAGTGGGAGAAAACTTCTTGCTACAAACTCAAAGACAAACTATTGATAAACACACTTTCCCTCTCCTGTAGGATTTGGATGTGAGCTCCTTGCACAGAACTGAGCTGGAGGTAAAACTCAGCGGGCTCCAAGAGCTGATGGAGTTGAAGAAAACCATTTACGAGCAGGTAAAAACGCAGTCAGGAAAGCAGCCCTGGCACACACGCAAGCTGCTATGAAAAAAAAAAAAGTGGTATTTTTGTGGACAGTTCCACTACAGAGAGGGCTTGTTCTGGTTTTACACCAAAATGAGAGCTTGTCCAGGGCAGTTGCATGGTGTTACAGACAACTATTAGATGGCTTAAGGCAAGGTCTCATGAGCTAATCCCCTTCCCTTAACTAAACCAGCTCCATTTTAAGTTTGATCAGGATGTTCCTTCTGCCCCACAGCTACTGCAGGGAGGCTGTTCCAGTGGGTCTCCCCTCAGGAACCCCCATCTCACTCCCGACCCGGCTGGTCTTGAGCTCAGCCCCAAGCCTTTGCCTTGAGACCAGGTGCCCCAGGTCATGCGCGAGCTGAACATTATTCTGTTCAGATTCAGAGGAAGGGCTCACAACAAAACAGGACAAGCCCTGGTGAACCTGGGTGAGGTGCTGGATACTTTTTAACACAATCCAACGTAGTCCATTTCCACTAAAACAAAAAGTCAGGAATGATTTCACCAAGGGGGGAAGGATGCGGAGTCTGGAGCCCTTCAGAGAAACCCGAAGGCCGCAGGGTGCCTGTATCCACTCAAACAGGGGGAAAGTGACTACAGCCACTTACTCAGAGCCTGTAAAATGTTACCAAGCAGGCTCGGCAGTGTTTTGGGAATACTAATGATTTGCCTAAATTCCACCAATACAAACAATTAAAATGCTTGACAGAGGAATGTTATCACCCCTTATGGGGAAACTGAGGCACAGAGAGACAGAAGGACCTGCATAATATTAGAACTACATTAGAATATCTACCCTGCCTGCAACTAACCATGAAGCCTTACTTTCTCTAAAATTATAAGATTATTCCTGGTGCAAGGCAATTCAGAGGGGTAGCTGGAAATCAGATACAACTGTGAGGATCTCCTCCTCAAGCTGATCTCCTCCAGGTCCCACACGGCTGTCCTGGCAGAAGGCTGCATTTTTTTTAACCTGTGCTTCATGCAAAGAAATTACCTTCTGCCTCTCTCTCTGCCCTCTCCTCTCAACAGCTTCTTTTCAGGTTAGTCATTTTCTTGCCTATACCTGTTGATTTGACTGACATCAATGTCTAGGCACACATATCCAGTGGAAGGGCAAATTTTGCTTGACAGCTTTGCTCACAGCATGTTGGTATGAATCAGAAGAAAATCCCAACCTCAATCCTCATTAATAAACCACCAGGTTTTCCCCCCCACACTCCTCGCAGAGGACGCTCAAGTATTTGCAATAAACAAGCATTTTCTCAGATAGCTAAGAGCCTGCTCAAAGATTAACAAAGAGGCTCAAGGATTAAACACCAGTGGGAAAAACTACACTGATAATCCTGCTCTTTGGAAGAGTGGTGGGGTATTTTTCTGTTACTCATGAATCACCATGTCAGGGTGCCCTTTGTTTCTCCAGTCAGGGGAAGGCAAACAAGGTATACAAATGCTTCTCTAAAGAGATTAGAGCCCTCAGCACAAAAGGGAAGAACAAAAACATCAGGATGAAAGGTAAGAGATGGGGAGAGATGTATGCAGCTCCCTTTGAACAGTGGTGTAAATCAGACACAACTGCAGAGATGCCAACAAGAGCGACAGCCCTGCAGGAGCAGGCTGAGGCTGGGGGGGAGCTGCCAAGCAAACGCGCGCACCATCTGCTCAACATCAAGTCGCATCTTGCCTGGATACAAACCACTCAGGAGGGCAGTTCACAGCCATGGATTAAGGGTCCTTCTTAGGTTACCCGAGGGGAGTCTGCATTCATCATTGTTTGTCTCCTTTTCTAAAGCTGTGACCGAGTTTCACTTATCAAGAGAAAATACCCCAGTCAGTGATACCACAGCTTGTGTGTGCATGTTCCTGCTCCCCCCACGCTGGCTTGACTCTCCCCAGCGTATGACAGCAGCTCTGGGGAGTGGAGCAGGTCTCCTAGTGATGCATGTGTTCAAAGAAGGGTCCTGTTTCTCCCTTCTTTTACCAGACACAAAGCAGACTACAACAACGGAAGTGGCAGCCACAGCCTCCCTAGACACTGAAGGAGAGCTGGGCAGAGACACCTTTTGAGCACCACCAGCCTGCAGAATGATTCACGCTGCCCTATTTCTGTTCTGTCGTTGCTATTCAGGAACTCGAGGAACTGCTGACAGAAATTAAGGACATTTCTGTTGTACTGGGAATTGACAATGCATGCAAACTCGATCTGAGCAGAATTGTGGAAGAAGTGAGGGCCCAGTATGAAGCCCTGGCTCTTCGGAGCTGGGAGGAGGCTGAAGCACTCACCAGGAGAAAGGTACTTGTCTCCTTATCTGATTTACACTGGGGAGAGGCAGGGGAAGAAGAGGAAGAGAGATCAGTCTAGAAACTACAGGAATCAGCAAGACACAGACTATACCTAGGAATGGAGGGAGGGATGGGGTGCTCGCCCAGATCAACTCCTCCTTGCTCAGGTCTGTAAATTAGGAGTTTCATTGCTCTAGGCCCTCCACACCATCAGTGGAGAAAGACAAGGACATCTCCCAGTGGCAGCTTGTCCACCTAAAAATGCAAATGACCTTCCACTGGTGCTCCTCCAAACAGAGCAGGAAAGAATGTGACTAACCCCAAGAGACAGCGTGCTCTACAACTGGCACAGCTTCAGCCAGAAGAGGATATGAAAATGAGCTCTAAATCCTTCCACATCCCCACTATTTTTCCCCAGTTAGGTGTTTCTCCTCAAGGGCAGTGGGAATCCTCACAGGTTCCTTTGCCAGAGGTGTCGTGCAGATAACCCACTCTTCCATCTCCCCTGCAGCTGAATGAAGGAAGCACCCAGTCAGGCACCTACGGGGGTCACCTCCTTGACAGCCGACGGGAGATCGCAGACCTGAACATACAGATTCAGAAGTTGAGGTCCTGCATCGTGTCCCAAAAGAGCCAGGTGCGTCCTGGGGTGGGTGACAAAACTCTGACATACAGGTCTCAAACTACCACACAGCTAACACCTCCACCACCCTTTTCCCTTTGCAACACCAGTGCCTGTACTTAGAGGAGCACATCAAAGAAGCAGGAGAGCATGGCGAGATGGCCCTCAAGGATGCCAAAGCCAAACTAGTCAAGCTAGAAGAAGCCCTCCAGAAGAGCAAGGAGGATATGGCTCACCTGGTGAAAGAGTATCAGGAGCTGATGAACATCAAGCTGGCACTGGATGTGGAAATCCTCACCTACAGGAAGTTGATGGAAGGGGAGGAGAGCAGGTAAGCTGGGCTTCTTTGTGCCTGAAGAGGGGAAGGGATCATAGAATCATAGAACAGTTTGGGTTGGAAGGGACCTTAAAGATCATCTAGTTCCCCAACCCCAACTCTCTCAGCCTGTCCTCACAGCAGAGGGGCTCCAGCGCTTGCAGCATCTCTGTGGCCTCCTCTGGCCCCGCTCCAACAGCTCCGTGTCCTTCTGCTGTTGGTGGCCCCAGAGCTGGAGGCAGCACTGCAGGGGGGTCTCCCCACAGCGGAGCAGAGGGGCAGAATTCCCCCCCTCCCCCTGCTGGGGATGCAGCCCACGATGAGGTTGGTTTCTGGGCTGCGAGCACACATTGACGGCTCCTGTTGAGCTTCTCATCCACCAAGACCCTCAAGTCCTTTTCCTCAGGGCTGCTCCCAATTCATTCTCCACCCAGCCTGGATTTGTGCTTGGGATTGCCCGGACCCACGTGCAGTACCTTGCGCTTGGCCTTGTTGAACTTCATGATGAAACTGAACTTCATTGGGATGCACCCAAAACACCTAGGGAGAAAAGAGACATCCCAAGCTTTAAGTCTGGTATTGAAGCTTTGATAAAGAACAAATCCCAGCATTCCCCATACAGTTCGGCCCTGTTTCTTCCTCTGAAGTTTTCCTTAGACTCCCCAGACTGGAGCATTCCAGCACTTCTCTAGATGATGCTTTGCCCACATGCTGTTGATTGAGCCTTCATGACCCAGCCATGCGCTTGGCTCTACCCACGTAACCCAGCTCAGATGTGCCACACTCCAGCCCTCTAACTGTCTGGCACAGCAGATATTAATGTGCATCCTCACTCTCTGTCCTTCCATTCATAGCATGGAGCAACCAATACCCACAGTCATCAGCACCGTCCACTCGAAGCCAAAGCACCGTAAGTGGTTTTAGTTGTACAATTTAGTGAAGCAGAGTGTGAATGAAACGTTTCTAACCTCCTCCCTTTCATTCCCCCTCTCCACCCCAGCAGTTTCTGCCAGCACCTTGAGAAACTCCAAGCTGTTTGCAAGAGGAACAGGCAGCACCAATGGCGAGATGAAGCCAAATGGTGGCAGCACAAAAATGCTGCCCTCTAGAAGCCACAGCGACACCTCAGCGACACCTGAAGCAGATGCCTTCAGCAGCGGTGCCTGGCCAAAGCTCAGTTCCCTGCCCACCGAAGAATGCTTGGAGAAGCAGAGCCCCACAGCATAAACACAAGACCTGTTGGCATCTGTAGCCAAATAAGGCCAAAGCACTTTCTCCTGAACTCAAGCCAATGTCCCAGGGACAAAGGATGAGGATCCACTCCAGGCTCTTAAGTTTGTCTTTACAACATCCCAGTTAACATCTCTGTTACCAGTTACAAGCAGAATCCAACCCAGGATTTTAGAGACTCTCCCATTCAGATACCCACACCAACATCTTCCTCTCTAGCCCTGTTTCCCCAGAGGATTTGCATTCACAACCTTTGAGATCTACCTGTAGGAAACTTGGCAGGAGGGGCAAGTGTTACTGCATGAGGTTTTAACACAGCAGCCAGAAGCCATCAGCCCAGCCATTTTACCAGTATTACAAAATCATTCGCTCCGCTCTGTCCCTGCTCTGTGCGTGTCTGTGAGAGGTGCCGGCAGATGTGGCTTTCAAAGGAAGGCAGCATCGAGCATCCCAACCGAGCTGGTGGGGAGATGCAGGTAAACAACCTGAGCCAGGTGGATTTGCATATCTGGTGACAAACACGCTGGCTGTACTGGGGGATCCTTGGCCACTTCAGAGTATTTAACTGATTTTACTGCCTTTTGGGTGGCCCCTCATTCCTTTCCATGCCAAAGCTAAAATTCCCTAAAACTTTTATTTTCACAGCCATCTCTCTAGCAGAGAGCATCTCTGCCTGTCTCACCTAAAGGCACTACAGACACACACACACCACACACCCCCAGGAGTTCTAGGCCCTACAAATGGGATATTGGTTCCCATTTAACCTCAACGAGCAGGACTTGTCTTTGTATTTATTGAACTTACATTGCAGCTTTTACCTTGCCTGGCCCACACCGGCCATGTCACACCACAGCTACTAGAGCCAACTCTGTAGATGCCACATCCCCCTGCGAGGAAGGTGGGGGGAAATATTCTGCCCTCAACTCAGGCATTACCATGGCCCCCTTGCACAATCTAACAGAGACAGTGCCCTGCAGTATTTTCCTTTACGAGGCCAGGCTCTGGCCTCAGCCACTGCCACACAGCCCTACTTGAGTTCCCAGATTTGGAGTTGTTCAGAGTCTCTTTGCATATTTCCATTGAGCGCATCGTTGCAGTATTTCCACATTTCTGTAGGATAGACAACTACCATAGCGTCTGTGTACCCAGAACACTTGCTCTCCAGGGTTATGGCCGATATAATAAAGTACTGAGTGTCACATGGAAAGCATTGTATTATTTTTTTTTTTCCCCAAATTGCTTACCACAGCCCACCTGAAATAGCAATTCCTTCCCCAGTTGCCAGCAGGTCTCAGCTGAGGGCTCTGGCTAAACTCTGGCAGCCAAATGAAGTTGAAAATTGCTTCCCAGGTAACTTGTTTGGTCCATGTCCCCAGGGAAAAGTACGCAGGGCTGGAGGAGCAGACGCAGCGCCAGCAGGCAAGACTTTGGGGAGCTCACCGCTATTCTGCCACCAGCCTTCCATGGGGCTTTGCATCACAGAGCAGCCCAAGCATGTTTCAGGAGATGAAGGGTTATCGCACTGGGCACCATGCTCCCACCTCTGTACTCATCTACACAGAGCTCCTCCTTGCTAAATTCCCCCTGCAAAGGAGAATGTCTGTGCACCTGGGACCCAGACCCATCCTGGGGAACCACACTTCCCTGCAGCCCCTCATTTCAGAGGTGCCCTTCCAGAGCACAGAGGTTTTCTTGGTGCTCCTTGCTCAAAAACACCCCCCTCTAAGATCCAAAACAGACAAGGCCCCCAGAGGTGCTAGAGGACCTGAGATGGCAAGCATCTCTTCTCTGCTGTTTGCTGCCCACCTCAGAGAAACACTGCACTTCCAGGGCCAGCTCAAGGGGTACATGGGCAGAGGAGGGGAAGACAGCCCAGGCCAGCAGAAAGAGCCCCCGGACGTTAATCTGGTTTCTCAAACTGTCAGGGATGGGAAAGGTGGGAGCTATGAGTGAGCTACCAGTCACACAGGCTCTTCCCAGCTCAGGAGACGGCACTTTAGCACAGAGCTTCCCCTGGAGGCAGGACCCAGCAGAACCCTTAAACGAAAGCCCTTCCTTCCAGCTGGAGGAACAATGCTGGGTTTGTGCGAGGCTGCACGACACCCAGGGAGCGAGAGGCCCAGAAGATGAATGAGTGCTCTGAGCAGCCCGCGTTCTTGTAAGGCAGGGTGGGGCTGAGGCTCCGAGCGAGGTGGGGAGGCAGAAACACAGAGCCAGTGTTGCCCAGAATGAAACCTGAACGGACGGGGGGGGCTTGGGAGCCCTGAACATTCTGTCTGGGGGAACTGGAGGACAGGGCGGTCAGAGATGTGTGCTCACGGACAGGCTGGAAAAGGCAGGGGCTCAATAGCAGCCCAGTCCCGTAAGAAGAGAGTTTGTAGCTGTTTTCCCCTCCCTGCCATATGTTTTTTGGGGATTTTTTTTTTTCCTGCTGCTTCAGAGGAAGCACAGGAGAGAATAAAAAAAGGCGGCTGCACAGGAGCCTTCACCACCCAGGGGACTAGGAGAGAGCCCTGAGGCCAGTGCAGGGGACTAAGAAGCTGGACTGGATTCAGTTCACTGTTCTAGGACCCAGGAGAAAAGGGCCCGACTGACTGTTTCACTGTCTCAGTCACTTCACTGCCCTGTACCTCAGTTTCCCCGCTGACAATTGGAAATTGTCTATCAAGCCACATCATACCAGGGGCAATGAGTTCATGCAGCAGAGTAATTCCCGCACTCCACTGATGGGAGCTGAGCTATGCCTGAGATAGTCACATTGCTTCAGGACACCCATATCTGCCTGTGCACCCATCCCTACCCCTCCACCATACTACCCCTTAAGCACTGACTTCATCTGAAGGACCAGCCCCTTTCTCAGGGCTAATTTCTGTAGCTATTCTTATACCAGACACACAACCAGCCCTAAACCCACCTGGTAAATTCACTGGGGAAGTTCTGTATCTTTTTTCTTTGTCCAGTGTAGGGCATCACACCCCTTGCCCCCTTGAGAAACAGCAGGCAGTACCACCAACTCAGGATCTCAGACTCTCCTTTGGGGTGCTGGGGGACAGTCCTACAAGGGCATGGATGCTAAGCAGCACAGTAACCAACACAGCAGCCAACAGATCTAGCTGCTGCTAAGGGGATCGGTGGAATAAAAGCAATCTCATCCATGTTATCTGGCGAGCTACATCTGTGCAATCCAAAACTCAGCCATCTCTAGGTAAAGCCATATCAGTTTCAACTGCAGGAGGCTTCCCGAAGATGACTGCAAACCCTGTCTGGAGCCAAAGATTAGAGTATCTGCCCAAGTGTGGGGAAAGGAGACATCAGATGTCCAGGACGTGGCCCAGTTGTGAGACAAAGCCCAGGGGCAAAACCCAGGGCCAGATAAATCCGTGTGCTGAAAGCAGGGGGCAGAGCTGATTTTGGTGGGGCAGACTCTGGCAGGGGAGATCACCAGGGAAATATTCATGTCTGCACAACAGCAACTGGGCTGGAGTCCAGAAGACAAGCCAAAGCAGACAGAGGGAAGCAGCAGGGCTCCTCTGCTGTCTTCCAAGCAGGGAGAGTCTGAGCCTCAGACCACATCTAAGGGCACTGCATACCTGGGCTGCTGCCTCCCAGGGTGGGGAGCACCCAAGTGTGAGCTCCAGGCTCCCTCTCCTGGGCAGGTGACACCATTGCAAATGCCTCCAAAGAGGAGCTCAGAGGCCTCTAAGCCCTGGATCATACAACAACCCCCTCCTTCCTTCCAGCAAGCCCAGCCTCCCAGGAGAAAGGGAAAACAGCTCCCAGGTAGTGAGAAAGCGGAGACCAAAGTGTGGTCGAGATCCTTCCCTGGATGCTTCGGAAGGGTACAACAGTGGCTACAAAGGGATTGAGGCACAGAGGTTTGCCCGATCCCAAAGCATGTTCCTCATCCACCAAGAACTCACATCCTGGTGGAAATCACGCCTGTAACCCAGCCTGGCTGCCCCCATCCACAGAGACTGAGATCTCATTCCTTCGCAGCCCACACACATTTTCGAATCAGTCTGGGAATCTGCTTGGGGAAGGAAAATCAGTTCCCAGCAGTTACCAAGAGTGAGAAACACCTCCCTCGATCAGATCCCACCAGTCCAGGGAATCAAGCTGTCAGGTTCCCCTCCTTGGTGTCTGGCTTTGGTGACTGACACCGAAAGCTCTGGCTGGGGGCTGTGCTGCCAGCACCACTGTGAAAAAGGCCATGGACCCTTTCTGACCAGCAGAGACACCACTTATTTATCCTTCTAGGGCTAAATCCTGCAAGAAAACACTAAAAATAATTTTAGAGAGAGTTGAACCACATTTTCCATTGGAAAGTCAGCCTTCAGCCCATCTGCTCCTCAGGAAGCAGCTATCCAGCTGCACGTGGGAGAATTTCTGGTTCTTCTCCTACCTCTCCTTTCCCTTCAGGTGTAGGGATGCTCCTTTGGGCAGAAGCAGAGAGCACCCACCAGGCTCCCATTAAAACAGGTCACGGACCTGCTCTCGAAGGAGACAGCCCATCTTCTAGTCCTCCCCAGGGCACTGAGCAGCTGGGCTCACAGAGACAAGTAAATTTAGACTGGGGAAGTCTGGCACAAGCTGAGTTCATGCTCTGTACCGGAGGGGGGGAAAAAATCCCTCCACATGTTCCATGTTGTTAAATGTGTGGGAAGTGAGATGGAAATGTGTTCCTGGGGTGGAGAAAGGATGGCCTAGAGCTCTAGAGCCTTTCTACTACACCTAGTCCCACTGAGTACAATTGCGCTCTTCCAAAAATACCCTCAAGCCCCCTCCAATTTCCAACCCAGTTTAATCTGCCAGTCCCACTTCACCCACAGCTACTCCCCCTGGTTCCAGCTCATGCCTGGAGCAACTCCAGGAGACAGGGCATAACACAGAAGGAGAAATATGGATCCTCCAGGCTCATCTCCCAGGTCTGCTGCCTGGCATAGCCACTTCCAGGGATTCAAGCAGCTCACCCCAAGAAATTAGATGTTGGGAAAAGGAACTCCCCCAAACCTTGGGCAAAAAGAAAAGCTTAATTTCTTTTCCCTGCATGATCTTGGACAAAACTGTGCTTCAATTACTCCTAGTTATTTTTGCTTGCAGCCTAAAATAGGATTAAGTTGAAGGGAATATAATTTAGTTTTCCTAACCGAATCCTCCAGCCCAGGACAGAGAGCAGGGAGTGTAACAAGCAGGAAAAAGGCTTAACCACCAGGCAGGCAGCGACTTGTACTGTCCCTACTGTCTACCTGGGCTTGAAGAGATCTCCAGCCCCACCAAAGGGCACCCTTGTCTGCCTACCCACCGCCTCCCTGGCTCTTGGGGGACACAAAGCCAGCCACACTCGCTGGAGGGAACCAGCCTCTTTGCAAGCCCCAGGAATCAGCCGGGCCGGCTACAAAGCCAATGCAGTAATTGTCTCCAGGGCACCTGGAGAAGGGAGGGGAATGCAGGGAAGGGTGGAGGAAAACATGCCCGACCCCATCAGCCCATCCACACCTCTCCACGCAGCCCTTCGCAGGGAGGAGGAGGAGCAGCCGGCACTGGCTTTTTTGACCATATAAGGCCAGGTTTTTCTCTCCATGACCAGTCCAGGGAGGAATGCGAACACCTGAGCCTTGCCTGGTTTGCCAGGGCCCATCCTCCCCTGCCTACACCCTGCCTCCTCGGCCAGGTGTGCAGAGCTCTACCTGCAGCAGGGGAGGGGAGGCCACCTCCACACAGCCCACTCCTTGCCCGGCACAAAACAGGGGGAAAATTCTGCCCTGCATGAATTCATCACTGGGGACAGTGGCCCAGTCGGGGCTTTCCTCTCCTGCAGCCCTTCAGACACCCCAGAGTGCCCAAGCTGCGCTCAGGGCGCCTGCTGCAAGGCTGGGTTACCCCTTTCTTTCAACCATTTCCAGTTATTCACCATCCCAGACATGTGGAAAACATCCTCTCCTGTCCTGCAGCCATCCCTATTGCTTAGTTCCCGTCTCCACCTGCACCTGGCTGGCTCAGGGCAGCCCTGGGGTCTCTACCTCCCAGACAGTGCCTAGGAGACAGGAGCCTGCACAGACCTGCTAAGGAAGCTTCACCTTTGAGATGTCCTCAGCCTGGCTTTGGTTCAGGGTAACTGGATCATGGGGGGGGACCCCATGCGTTGTCCTGTCACGGCTGGGACTCCCAGCAGTACCAAAACCAGTGTGCGACAGGGCTGGCAGCCTTCTAGCCCAGTGGCGCACGGTCCTGGTACCACATCTCACTGCCTCAGCCCAAGGTGAGAGAAGTAATGAAGGACATGGTTGGCCCATCACTTGGTGCACCCAGATTAGGGAAGAAGAAAAAACAGATCCGAGCTGCTACTAGCCAGGAGGGACACAGGAGCGACCCTGAGCCGCCAGCCCAGCCAGCCCTGTCTCCAGGTCCCACTGCCCACCTCTGCAATGCATCATGCCAACTCTGCCATGACTTCACATGCCAGAGCCCTGACCAAACGAGCCCAAGAATTTCAGAGAAACCAGCGTTCCCTTGTTGTGCTGCCAAGATTTGGTACCTGCCTGCCAACAATCCTGGTTAGAGCGGGACAGATTCCAGGAGAGTTGTGTCAGCTCACTACCCTTGGGCTTACGGGTGGGAGTGCCAACAGGTCCCACACCTCTGACTCCAGGCGTGCCAGGGACTCGCACACGCAGCGAGGCAACAGCAGCTGCTGCTTCAACACACTCCCCACCCAACCCACATTCCTGCGTATCCACAAGGCCGTCACAGGCCTGGAGGAAGCCTCCCTGAAACAAAATGGCAATAAGGTTGGCCATTTGATGTTTGCCCATATTTAATCCTGCACAGCCCTCCAGGAGGACAGAGCCCTGGCGTGGGGGCAGAAAGGGTGGGGAGCAGTGTGTGTGGGAGGGCAATGTTTCATTCCCTGGAAGGCGTGAGTCAAACCAATATTTCCCAGCACCTCCTGACCCGCTCTCCCCTCTGCGCACCCACCATTTACGCTACAGAGCAACATCACCCCGTGGCAGTGGGAGTCTTTGGGAATCCAGGGCAAGAAGCAAAGGAGCACTGGGAAAAGCAGCAGCTCTGCCCACAGATGGGCATGAACAAGACTGTCCCTGCCTGACAGGAGGGGTGTGGGGATTGTGGCCCGTGCTAACCTGCGTCAGGTCTCAGCAGAGATGGGGATGTTTCTCTTGCCAGCATGGAAAGTTGATCAGGGCTTGGGAAGGCCAGCCGGTCCAAAGTGCAGTCGTGATGCCAAGGACAGATGTGCATGAGCTGGTGTCCGTTTTGGTGAGCAAACAAAGGAAGACAGACAGAAAGTCAGGTCAAATTATTACTAGTGATCAGGACTGAGACTTTGCAGCTCAGATCAGGGCCTGTCTGTACCAGGTTTCATACGTTCCAAGCTCAGTATGCTCCAGAGACCACTTACAACCTCACACCCATCATCTTCTCTCTGCACAGATGCCAGCTGAGTCTGAGACAGCTTTCAACTGTGGAGCCCAACAGCGCATCACGGCATGGACTGCAGATTCACTGGCGGCTTAACCTTGCCAGCAGACACTGCTAGCGCAGGCAGCCTGCTCCCTTAGGCCTTTGTAGGCATAAGCAACCAAAGCTTGTAACTGGGGTTCAGAGTTTATTGTCTACTTGAGAGCTCATGCTGAAGTCTCAGCTGCTGCATCCTCTCCACCAGCTTTAAGCATGGCTATTTAAACACCACATATCCCTCAACATCCTCACCAGCAACAACCAAGTGCTCATGGTGCATTTGGGGAGGTGGAAGAAGCCCAACACATGGTACCTGTCCACCCTCGGGAAATGGAGATGGACTGGGCCCAGAGCACCCAGCTGTGCTCCCTCCCAGCCCGACAGATCTCTCCAATGCACAAATACAGCAGGCAGCCTCCAAACCCGATGCAGCACACCGAGTTGAGATCCATGGAGGGGCCTGGGTGAGCTGGGGCAGTGCCCAGTGTGTAGGGCAGGGCAACAAAAAGTATTTGAGATGGCAGGTTGGCCGAGATGAGTCACACACAAGGATGGGCAGTCCAGCTGCCGGAGCTGCCTGCTCAGCTCTCCACCCCTGGGAAGCTGCTAACCGTGGGAACCAGAATATCACAGCAGGCTAAGTGAGTGCAAAAACATGGCTGCTGCTGAGAGGAGATTAAAACTGTCCATCTCCGCAAAGCAATGACTTAGCGAGAGAAGCAAAACCCCAGAGCTCAGCAGGTCTAGGTGCTCGAGATTGGCTGCTCCGCCTGGCAGGATCCCCATGGCAATCGGCCAGGCATTCATAACAAAATGGGAACGGTGCTCACCCATTCCTGCCGGGGCCTGCGTGTGTTTGCGAGATTTCAGAGACACACCCTTCAATTCAAGGCTTTGGAAAAAAAGCTCAGCACCTGGGGAGGAGGGGGAGAAAGCAAAAAAAAAAAAAATGGGAAGGAACCACTTCAGAGCTGAGGAATCCCAGCCATGACTCACCTCAGGGCGGGTGGCAGGGGCTCTGACGCAGGAAGCAAACGGAGCTGGGAACGCTGGGGAGAGGGTCAGGGCAGGCTGTCTGTAGCCCTGCGAGGGGACCTCGCGGGGCCAGGCAGCCCCCTCTGCGCAAAGCACTCCTCCACCAGACTCACCCAGCACCCAGCCTCCTCGTCCAAAGCGGGGCTGGTGCCATAGGGGCCCAACTTCTGCTCATGGAAACGGGACTGGCTATTTTTTTAGCATTAGCAAACCTGGCCTGCACATTTCCCAGCTCCCTAATGCCCATGTGCAAAGCTTCACCCGCCTCTATCACACTGAGATCAACTCCAGTAGTCCCAAAATCTCTGTTGCCTCCAACATTTCCCAGGCTGGTAATGTCCCCGTGCAACACCAAGACCCTCTTCCCCGGCCAGCAATCTCTGCCACCCAACAAATGTTGTCCCCTTTGAGCTGTCCCGCCAACACACAGAGGAAAAGAGTTCACACTTAAAAAATGTAATATAAAACATCTGGGGCTTGGTTTCCAACTCTTCCAGAGCCTTATCATGTGGCCAAAGCGATCTGTCAGCTCCTATGTGCAGGATAAGTGCAGTAGGGCTGAAAGACACCACTACCAGCTAAGAAAGCTGATTTGGAGCCTTTTGTATAGTTTACAGGGGTTGCAAAGACCAGACAAGGAGTAAGGTAACACCAATTCAGATGCATAGCTGCAGATCCTCTCTAGATTTACACCTGCCTGTCCCACTGACCTCAACAAGGTGTAAATGCAGCATTCCCTTAGCACTTCACTGGAGAAGCCTGTGTAACTTCACTGAACGTGGGTGATGGTGCACCAGCTCATGCCCCCAGTGCCAGCCCTCCCAGTGGGTGATGCTGTTTTAAGTCCCAGTTCCTGAAGTCAGGGCAACAAGGAGCAGTTGCTCTCCTAATTCAGACCAAAGCTCTGGCCTACCAACAACAGAAAACACTCAAAAACTGTGACCCCAAAAGACTAGACAAGGGGGGACAACTCCAAATGTCGTCTTCTTTTTAAGCAGTGGATCACAATGCACTAAAAAAAATCCTGAAGTTCATTTAGCCTTGGATTTGCCCAGAGAAACCTAAAACTTAGCAGCATGCAGCATGTTTACCCCTCTTAAGAGCCAGCCCTGAGCTAGCATCAGACAAACCCTTTGCTCCCACAAATGGACCAATGTTCAGCCTCCGTGTTAGTGCTTTCTCCAACCTAGTTTTGAGTGCACCAAGGTGGTGTGGAGTCTCTGGATGAAAAGGGACTCCAGCCATCCATGCTCCGCTGGCAGCTTCCCGGACAGCCAGCTCATACTCATGGCAACAAACACCTACGGGACATGCTCTGACCTGAGCGCTGAATTCAGTTCTCCCTGGAGGGTTCGCCCACGTACATATCTGGAGTGTGCTCTGCAGATTATACAACACATGTTATCTAGGGCAACAACGACAAGTGGATTCAGAGAAAAGCCCCTGACTTCGTAAGGTCCTGAGGGATCCCAGTTGGGCCAGAGGATTCAGTGGTTGGCAGGGATGAAATTTAGTACAAAGACCCAGAAATATGAACTTCAGCCTTGCTGGAAGCTTCTCAGTCCTTAATGAGACCTTAAGTAGAGTAAGACGCAACTCAGGGTAAATCTTTGAATTTATAAACCAACCCTTGACTGCAGCAATGCTCCAGTCCTCTGCACCAGTAAAAAGCCTGGCTCCCAACCAGAAATTGTCTCTTGGCTGCATTTGCTATTCACCACTCGGTTCTGGGAAGGGTCAGCATTTCAGCCTCCCCTTCCTAAAGCAGGCTGATCCGTTCCAATCCTATGGCCACCCCGACCAGGAAAGACACCCAATTCTTCACTCGAGCAAAGAAAACAACTCATAGCAGCCTGACTATGCTTGTCCATCCAGATCCTGCACATGGAAGAGGCATCATCAGCACAGACAGACTTATGTTGCTCTTGCGTTTCCTAAAACCCTGCTATCATCATAGCTCTGATTCTGAGCTTTCCCCTTAGTGTGTACCTGAAGCAGGTTCTTGACAGCGCTAAGGGGACAGAGCTGTTGGGACCGGCTTGCAACTGTATTGAGGATGCTGCTGTCCACAAGCAGCAGAGCTGGAAAATTAAGACTAACTTCAACCTGACTGTTCTCAACACCACACCATCACCTTGCTCCTGATTTATGCCGCCAATAACAAGCATCGGCATCTGCCCCTTCTCTGCCAGCTTAAACCTAAGTGGAATAAGCAAAATTTCAGTAAGCATTGGCTACAGCAGTATAGTGGGACTAGACTTCCTGTGGATTTTATGAGAGTTGGACTGGGCCCCTTTGAGAGTTATTTTTGTGGCAATTTCTCTGCAATATACTGAGAAGTCTGAGCTTTTTGCAAACCATCCTAGCCATGCAAGGAATGGGGTGGGGATGTTTTGACATGGAGCCTTGGATCATTTACAGATCCCACCCAGCTCCCTCCGTGCTCACCTTTTAATGCTCTCTGCGTGCTCGTGTTTCTCAATAACATCAAGCAGAGAGCAATTCAGATAGCATAATTTAAGAGAAAACAGACTGCAAGGAGCAAACACTGCACAGACCAGTGTGAATGTGCATGTAATGCTGCTCAGGAAAGACATGGGCAGCTGCTACAGAAACACCGATTGCCACTACGGAATCAAGGATTACACAAAAAGGAAAAAACAGCCTACCAAATGCTGGCTGGAAAGGAGGGAGGACTCAAAGTCCATAGGGGTCTTCTTTCTTCACTCTCTAGAGTTTAAGAGAAAGACCGCAGGGAGCAAACACTGCACAGAGCATTGTGAATACACACGGTCATCAGGCCCAGGGACAATCTGTGCACGTGAATGCAGCATCCGAGGCTACACCTGCATCTGTCAGTGTGTGCACAAACACACCTATATGCGGAAGCATCTCTGAACCCCCCGGCCTGCCGGCATGGGCTGTGAAGCTCAACTCTAAGCAATGCCACCACTTAACTGGAAATCTGAGGAGAGATGCGGCCTGGCAGCAAGAAAAGGGGAATGCTTGGGGCAGGTCCTGGCTGTTGGTCAATGAAGGAGGGACAGAAAGGCCCCTAATTAGCCTGGAGTGAATCTCCTTCGGCAGCATCAGGTGCCCTTTGCACCTCCAGCTGCTAAGCAGAAGGGACAAAAACATTCCCCCTCACCAAAAAAACCCCTAACAGATACAGAATTTGTACTGTTTGACCAGGTGTATTTAGCATTAGATAACTGATAGGTTAAGCTAATCCTGTGTACATCGCTAATTTTACTAAAGCAGATCTTCATCTTAGTGTGGTAGCTCAGCTCCAACTCGCCTTACTCCCCATATTTTCTTTGCTTCACATTTCCTGCAGGTGAGGTTGGAACCAAGGTTGACAACATTCCTTTATTCTTCAGTTAAGTCCTACCCCATAAGAAAAAATTCAAAAACTTTCTACATTTTCACAACAAACAGCTGCTTCTTGCAAAGCAGAACAGACACATCTAATGCATATGTACATGACTGCCCCTGTTCTCCATGTTTATTATCTAAGAAGCCTTGCAGAATCACATTTGTTTAGTCTAGTGAGATCCAAATCCAGTTTCAGATGTGGCTCTACATTTCACAACTGGCCTTTACTCCTCTAACGCACTATTCCAGCCTTTCCACCTGAAACCCAAAACCTGCAAATTCAGTGGGCCCTTAGCTCCGGAGCTCACCCGCTGAGCCCTGAACCTTGCATGACAAACCCTGGTGAAGATTTCTGAAGCAGCCCTACAGAGCAGCGCTCCTTCCAGTTCTCAGACACTGGGAAGAGCTTTCCTGAATTCCCAGGACTGCATTAGAGTTAGTCACAGTGCCAAGCTACACTCCACGAACCATGCCAGGGAAGGACAAAAAGGTACTTGGTGCTCCTAAATGAGCAGGGATAGATTTAGCCAGGTATGTTGGGGTAAAAGCAGCCTGCTGGCACACACAGTCGTGTCCCCCAGTCCATGTAAATACTGCTCTGACGTTCAGAGAGCGATCGGGGCAGGCAGACGGCCCTTGGGCTGGAGAACCTCAGGAGATGCAGCCAGCTCAGGCTTCTTTTTCCACCTCACTGGGAAAGGAGAATTCAGAGGCCGGACCGCCCAGCCCCAGAGGGCTTTTTCAGCATTGTTTGCAGCACCCAGCAGGCTGTCGCCCCGCCTGGCGCTTCCCTTTGTGCATTTGCTGAGCTCTGATCTTACGGCGTCCATGGCCGTGGGGAGGGAACTGCTTGCAACCAGGGCAAACGGCTCCAATCTACTTTCTCTGGGTTTTGCACAGAAGGCAAATCTTGCAGCCTTCAAAGCTTCCACATCAGCAAATTGTCTGACAAGTGCCTTCCCTGACGTCTTGTCAGAGAAATGCCAAGGGAAGGGAAGGGAGGGTGTTCTCTCATATGTGGAGGTGCCCAACTTCTGCATTATATTCAGGAACAGCTCATCTACCGCCCCTTTCCTCTCCCCCAGCCCCTCAGGCACAGACCAACCTGCTCTTTGCCATCTTCACTGCCCCCCAGTTCCTGTTTTCCCCTCGTACAACTACAGTGCAGGTGTCTCTGCCCCACAGCAGGTGCACATGCAAAGCAGTTCCTGTGATGGGGGAACTCGAGCCCTTCTCCCATCTTATCACACAACCAAATTTGTATTTCTGTTACGTGGTATCCACAGACATATCACAGAGAGAGGAACCGGGGTGAGCCGTTCTCCATGACCTCCCTCTAAGAGACCTGATGCCCGCTTTGCGCTTCTCTGCTCTTTAAGAGTCAAAGTCTTTAAGACTGCCCTTAGACGATATCACGCAAGGTGCTGCAATAGCAATGGACTCGGTGGGCCCCACCTGCTTTGGACCCTGAAATCAAAGTGGGGAGTTGAAGGGAACCAGATTCTGCATCAACCATTGCTCTGCTGATGACAACTGTGACCGTCATCAACCTGCTTCTACAGGGAACATCAGGCCCTCTGGAAACTGCCATGTACCTTCTTGGTGTGTCCCTCCTCTCCTCCCAGTGTCTACACACCCGCACATACACAACATTACGAGGTTTACCAGTGGCTTTACAAGCATTTACACACTCAATAAAGCATTCTTTTGCCTTGCAGTTGTGCCAGCTCTTTGTAAGTCCTTAATACTCTTCCTTCTGAACCTGGAAGAGAACCAGGCCACCTCTACCAATACTGTTCACTGTAGTTTGCAGCTTACAACTCCTTAAAAAGGCTTTCCTCTGTTTCCCCTAAACCTCTACCCTTCTGAGTCATGCTCTGCACAATGCCTGAAGTCAGCACTCCACACAAACCAGCTGAAGCTGGTCTTCGGAAAAAATGCAGACACACACATACAGAGCAGGGAACAGCTACCAGCCAGGACCTGCAGCCTTGGCAAAGAGCAGAGCGAATTTGCTGGTGACAGCACCAGCTAGAAACGCAGATCAAGAGAGAACACGGAGAAGCAGAGCAGCTCTCTGCTCTCCACCTCCCCCGAAGGCAAAGATCAATGTTTGGGACACTAACTAGTCACCTGGGAAACTTGCACCAGGGGAAAGGCCTAGCACAGGCCTGTTTTTTCCTTTGCATTACTCTATTTTTCAACCTACAGCTCAAGTAAATGCATCCTTTGGCCCCCCCAAATCAGTTTTGCACTGATGTTATTCAAGGCCAGATGAGATTTCTACTTTCAGCATCAATAGTAGAATCCTCAGAAGAAAAAAAGCTCATAAATACAAGGGAGGTACCCCAGGAATAGCTAATTTGGTTCCCAAGTCTCATCCACATTTACTCTCCTTTTCTTCCTCCCTCTGCTCCAAAGCTGCTAGCAGGCTCTCCACTCTTGTGAGGTCCCTTTTGAGGTTCCGTTCCACTGAGCCACAGCGTTTCAGACAGTATTTTTTTCCACTCAAGGCTGAATACTTTACCACCCATTCCCATGCTCTCAGGTTCAATGCCTTTGTTCTCTTACAGCTTTTCCATGAAGGCAATGCTTGCCCTGAGCTCTGTACAAGATGTCATGGAAGAAGCCACACCGTTTCGGGAAGTGCCACAAGGTTATTTGGGGCAAGGTAGAAAAGATGCTTCCACAGGTCACCGTGGGTGCCCTGATCCAAGGACAAAGAGGTGATCTGCAGCGGGCTCAGAAATGATCCAGGGCAAACCAAAAGCAGTTCTCAAGCATTTGTCCTGAGTAACAACTGTGGGTATTTTGAGGAAAAGACTAATAAACACCTGTTTAAGTAATGGTTAAGATGTGGAGTTAAAACTCAACCTGAGTCAGTACGGAATGCACTGCAGGTCCTGCTCTAGGGGCTGAAGGACAATAAATAATTCAGCATCCGCCCTACTTAGCCACCCTGGTCAACAGGAACCAACGCTGGTCAGGCTGGGAATGTCCAGACAGGGAATGCAGTGGTTATTCCAGAAAAATCAATCCTAGCAGATCCAGGAGCCCTGGATAACAGCCACCACACACATTCCTGAAAAGCCCTCACAACTTTCAAATACTGCCCTGTAAATTCACTTGCCTCCATGCACCGGCAGCAGCGAGGTCTAATCCCTGACATAATCCAAGGGCAGCCCTAGAGAGGAGGCCTCCCGCCCCGGTACCATCAAGCCACAGCAGCTGCAGAAGGGGATGGATGTTCTCTAGGCAGAGACTGGCACCAGACCCCACAGAGGGCAGCTCGCACCCAGCTCCCCTGCGCCTTTTTATGCTCGTGCTGTGTCACCTGCTCCAATGGCACATTAAGATACTGGCTGTATTAGAAGGGTACATTAAAACCTTCACTGTCCAGTATGCCTTCTTCACAAAGGCAAGGGAATTCTTCCCCAACTTGCAACCAAGGATCCCTTCCCTCACGCTAGGCACTTCACAGACGATCTTTTCCCACCACCATCTCACATGCTTGAAACAGTGATCTTCTGGAAGGTAAATGAGATTAAAGGGACAGGGAGAAAGAGATGAGCAGTCTCAAGGGCCAGCCAGGAGAGGAGCCGCCCTGCTTACTTCCTTTTGATCTCTGCAGAGAACACCACAGAGCTGCCCTTCTCTTTTGATGTGTCACCCTGCAGCTTGTTCTCTCGCAGGAGGACAGGCCTGTTGCAGCATGACTGCTCCTGTATTTCGGCTGCTGGGGTAACAAAGCTGCCTTTCAGCAGCTTCTGTGTTTCACAGACTTCAGAGTCTCTGGTTTGACCCCAGGGGTGGAGGGGACCCAAGAAGGCCAAGGAGGGACACCACCCTCAGACTCAGCTCTAACTAAATCCTTGTCACTCACTTGGAAGATGCATAAATTGCTCATGCAACACTAAACCAGAATTAATTATTATGGAATCATGAAGCACTCCACACCAGGACACAGAGCAGAGGATCTGCAGTGTGCCGTCTCATCTTTGGCCCGCCATATACGACTTAGATGAAGGGGGTTTTAACCAACTACAAAGACTCTTATCTAAAGTCCATTCTGCTATGGAAACATGAGTAAGATCCCTCTTTACCTTCCCTGCGTCACAGCCAGGTCCTCACACTACAGTGAAGGGGTTTAAAAAGCTCTACTACTCTGAAAACATTATAACATTATCACTCAGAATAAAAACCTTCTGCTCAGACTCAAGGCGCTCTGTGAAGAATCCAAGGATAGAGCAGTTTTGTTGCAAGTCAGGATAAAAATCCAGGCAGCTGAAAATAAGCATTTGATAAGCCTGATCTCCAGCTGATTGAACTCGGGTTGTCTGGTCATAACAGATCAGGTCTGCATAGCATTCCGTATTCACTCAAGAGCTTATCACACCAGATGTCAGGTTATGCTTCCCAGTGAAATACACAGTGCAAGATCAGAGATCCAAGGAAACGAGCAACTCGCCCAAGTTCTGCAATGTGCTTGTGACAAGCCTTGGAAAGGAACCCATACTTCCCAACCAAGAGCGAAGGCCTTTTAGACTTGAGCACTTTCAGTTCTCATCAGAGCATTATAAGCATATTCCGACCCCAGATCAGGACCCCAAGCTTTCTCCTTCAAACTCAGACTTTAGAGTCCAGACCTAGTGGGTGACCCAGCTCTAAGGTAACAGGGACACCCCCACATAATTAAATCCAAGAAACTCAAGCCTGAACTGATAAAAGAATTGGTGGCAAGGCTTCTGCCCATAATGCTCCAACGGATTTTTGTGCAAAGGCTTGTGGGATGCCAAACCTCCCGCCCATGTTAACACAAGTGAATCTAATGAGAAAACCGAGATGCTTGCAATGAAACCCTGCAGACTAAAGAAGGAGCCCAATGGCAGGACAAACTTCCCACACACCACTTATCTACCTATCAACTTCTGCAGTAGGTCCCGAGAGACTGCATCTAAGCCTTGGAGACTCGAAGAGACCATCTCACCTAGGCATCAAACTTCAGCGTACATGGCTAAGCCGCATTCATTTCCATAACCAACAGGGCGCAAGGAAGTGAACAACTGATCTTTTTGATCCCCTCTGACCTCCGAAGTGCTCCTCATTTGCAACAAGGCCAAACAGGACCAGCCTTTCGCACACATCCAGAGCGAACCTCAGACTCACACCTTGGATTTGTGGTTGGTTTTCCCACCAAGCCCCCCCCCCCCCCTCCCCACCCCCCCCCACAGGCACCTGTTTCTCCNGCTCGCCTAACAAATCAATACTCTGCAAGAGAACTGGCTCACACCCGGTAAAGACTTCATGTGTTTGGTTTGTGGCTGCTCTTTTCTCAGGTTTCCACACTGCCAGAAACACATGCCCATATTTCCACGGGTTGACACCTCTCACTTTAATTCACGGGCAGCAAAGTGCCAGGAAGAACAAGACGGAACTTGCCCTCAGCTGAGCAAAGGAAATCCGAAAGTCCACAGCTTCTGCCATATAAACTTGTAGGGACAAGTTGCTGTGTTTCCAACTAGAGGAAGCTGCTTATGGGAGCAGACATGTTGCTGCCAACTCTCCGTTCCCAAACTTGATTCCTCCTCTCCTGGTCTGGTCGTGCATTCTGGGGAAAGTTGAATTAAACCATTTTTAAACTGTGTCACCATTTAGAAATGCTGATGAACAGCATCTGCAAGGCTGTCAATAGATAAATGTGTAAGAAGGGAGGCAGACAGCAGGGAGATAGGTGCTTACAACAGTCATTCGCTCTGGCAGCTGTCAACGTTAAACTGATAAAATCTTGCTGTTGCACCATATTTATGCACTAAACTTTTCCCCACTGAGTGCATCCCTTGTACTCAGCCAGCACAAGAACCTAGGAAACAGCAAACTGTCTCTTAGCATAAGGAAGAGAAAAATAAAATATAATAAAAAAGGACCTCTCATTGACTCCATCTAAATCTTACTTCCCACTAAGGCTGGAAGCAACTGCAGAATCATCCAGAAACTGGAACCTCCAAGTTCCCAGCACCAACTTTGATGCTAGCTTACGCACAACTAGATGCTTCACCTCTTCCACCTAGATTTTTCCATCCAAGGAAGAGGGATAATTAGGTGTGACTTGCTACACAGCAGTAGCGTGAGACTTAATTGTCAGAACACTTTGAAGCTATGGCATCTAATTAATATCTGAAGTGGTTGCAGTGATTATTATGAACAATGGCATAGCTCACAGCTGATGATAGAGCTCAGCTCATAGGTATTTTTCATTCTCAAAAGTGCTGTGCAAACATACAGTCACTATTCCACATCAGAAATCTCCGCAGTGGTGGGTGGTTATCAAGCTCATTTCGTGGATGGAAAAACTGAGGCAAGGTCTGATGGAGCCCAGCAACAATCCCAAACCACAGAGCATGGGAATTTCACCAGGCACTCGCCTGGGAACTCCTCACCTGCTGCCAGGATGGAACAGGGCAGTAGTCTGACAGTCCCGTCACAACGCTGTGCAGTACTTTGGGTCTCTTTGGAAATGCTGAGCTACACATGCTCTGTGCAGGTGTTGAATTTAGCAGGCTCACTAAGCAACCATGGGGTTGAAGCTTTAACCATAGGTAAGAGAAAGCAGGATCTCTTAACTAACCCTCCAGTGCACGGGCACACACACACACAAATAACAAGCACATAATGAGCAAGCCAGGACAGCTACTGGACCTACACATCAGCACAGCCTGATGCCATATGCTCCCAGATGAGTAGTGGGGGCACAGCTCTCCCTCTACATACACAGGGAAGTTGCATCTCCCTCATTTTAGCAGCAGCAACCACCACCAGGTTGGCCCCATCCTTAGACAGGGAGGAGATGAGCAAAGCAGTACTTTAAGCAGAGGCCTCTGCGCCTCCCCTGAACCCAGGTACCCCGAGCTCTACAAGGGTAACGACCCCCAGTACTCACACAAACAAGGGGAATCTCCATTTCACCAGCTGCACATCGAACAATTACTGACCAACTCTGCAAACTGCTCTCAGCAATAGGGAGTGGAAGTGTTGGTTTTAACCCTCATCTTTATTTTCCTTCTGTCCTCACTTCAGGAGACCTGGGAACACATTTTAGTGACATTGCAAAATGCAGAGAGTAGAATATAAAACCCCGTAACTCTCCAGAGCCTTACGTAAGCAGTGCAGTTGAGATCCATAGGTTCTCTTCTATTCCTGTGTCATGGGGCTGGTTTCCCACCTGTACCATCTCCTGACAGCTTCCTGGAGAGAAGAATCAACAAGTTGAAAATAAAGAGATATTTTTTTTCCCCTCCTGTCTGCTAAAGGGCTGACTCCATTTTGAACTCCTTGGTATCTCAAGAACTGCAGAGAGATTTGTGTTGATGTTATTTTGAGCTGTATTTGTGGCAATATCCAAAGGACGAGAAACAAAACACACTGCTGTGACAAAGCCAAACAGACCTAGTTTTGGAGCTCAGCCATTTCTGAGACAGTGGGACATACTGATATAAGCAATTTAATAGTACAGACTTGAGAGACAGATAAGAAGTCATCATACTGTTACATACGCACCACGCCAGTTTGCAGGTCTGTACACAGCCAGCATATAAAGGCTGGGAAAAAAAGAAAGAACAAATCCACACTCTTTCTACAAGCAGCAGCCCAAAAGAATCCCCAGACAGATACTTATCTATTACTCAGTGCATAAGGAACATAAAACAGGGTCTCTTTGGAGGGAAAGATTCTAGATGGGTGCAGGGGACACCTCCTGTGTAATTTGTTGTGTTGTCTACCTTCTTAGCAACTCTTCATAAATTTTTTCACAGGCAAGCGTGTAAATCCCCAGAGGAAAATGAAAGGCAAGAAACCCCATTCACCCCTTTAAACCTGAGCACTGAACAGATAAGTCCAGGTTTATTTTATAAATATTTCAAAGTTCAAAGAAAACAGCAACTAATATTGACACAACCCAACAGAAACATCCCAAGGGGCAAGGCTGTAGCTTGTACGATACTCCAGTGCCACCAGCCGCACAACACAAGGAAGAGCAGCTAAGCAGAACGAAAGGGGAGGCTGAGCTGCCTAACAGCGTCGGGTGAGACAACGCCCCTCCAGTCAGTGGAGCTTCCCCATAGATTACAATGAATGTCAGATGAGGTGCTTAATTACCAAAGTGATAAATGTTATATATAAATTAGCTGCGAGAGAGATCAGGCACTTGGGTGAACCCTCAGGAAAATACATGACAAATGGGTTCTCCCTCCACTCCCACAGGGATAGTAAAATCTGCCCAGACTTAAAAGTCTTTTTTAAGAAAGTTAAGAACCACCCCCATGAGGGAAGGCACGCTTGTTTGGAGCTGAGAAGTCAGAGGAGGTCTCAGGACTCCTGGTGGGAGTCCTAAATATTTTCTTCATAGCAGAAAACTGTGGAAGCTGCATTTATGTGAAAAGCCTCAAAGTCTTTCTGTGACGCTACTTAGTCTCTTTAAACACATGTATGTACACACATGCTTTTTTCATATGTCCATCCATGGATCCCAGCAGCTTTTCCTCCAGAAGGCTGTTGCCAGCCAGAACACCCACACGCTTCAGTGTTTTATCTGAACTCATTGCGGAGGAAATCAAAGTGCTTTTTTTCCCCCGCCCTCCACTATCACTGCACAAGTAAATAATAAGGAAGTCCCAGTAAGGACATAAAAGAAAATGCAATCAAAGTTTCTCTCTGCCCCTGCACACAGGCTCACCTGGGCAGGAGAAATGCGAGACACGAGCACCTCCTGGAGGAGACATCCTCCACTCCCCTGTCTCTAGTACCGAGCTCTCCTAACAGGACGCTTACGGCACATACCTGGGCTTCCCTCTCACCTCGCAGCAAGGAAGCAGCGGAACGTAGAAATTCGTAAGAGTCATCAGTTATCTATTTCTGTGTGTCATAGTCTACTCAAGTGAGGTTTTTAATCTGTTTAGACAACACTCTGGAAGAGTGACTCCTACTTACAATCAAAGCTAACAAAACCGCTATGTATGAACTAAAGCTAGTAGGGATTTTAAAACAAGAAAAATGAAGTTAAAATAAGACATTTCGCTCAAGTTTTCTTTCTTCCTAGATTTTACTGAAAAAAACACCCAACCCCGTGAAAGTTATAATACTTTAACCGTAGCCAAACATAGCTTCAAGTTTACCAAAGTCTCATCTGGGCCTGTAAATACAACAATAAACTCAGTTACCTGGGACTGCTTAGGTGTTGAAAACAGTGTGAACAAAAAGAAAGACTAAAAAACCCAACACAGCATTTATAACAAAATTAAGTTATTTTTATTTCAAGGATATCATTACAGAAAGCACTCACTCTATTATACACAAATAAATACATGCTCTACCACAGAAATCCCTCACTCCACAGAAAGATGATGCCACTGTCAACCTCCGTCTGCAAAGGTGCATTGATCACAGCCTGACCAATGTCACAGAATCACAGGATGGTTTGGGTGGGAAGGGACCTTTAAAGGCCACCTAGTCCAACCCCCTGCCATCAGCAGGGACATCTTCAACTACATCAGGTTGCTCAGAGCCCCATCCAGCCTGACCTGGAATGTTTCCAGGAATGAGGCATCTACAGCCTTTCTGAGCATCCTGTTGACCTTCTGCAACGATCCAACTCACTTGCTCATAGCTGATAAACCAAGTTATATGTTTTCCAAGAGCATTTTATACAGAAAACATGAGAAGCAGAACAAACAGTGCATTGCACAGGTAAACAGAAACACTCCCTTTCCTTGAAAAGCTCCAGGGACAAAAAAGGCACATTCTGTCTTCTTCTAGGGAATATTCTTGGTACACATAGAAAGTACATATGTAGCAACTTTGACTTCAAGAGCACTTTCTAGGAACAGCAATCTCAGAACCCACAAGGTAGGTTAAAACTGCCACCATGTTTTGCAGATGGAAAGAAAAAAAAAAGAAAAAAAACACAGAAACATTACTTGCCCCAAACTCCCTAGGGAAGTCAAGGTCTGGTTCCAATGTGACTTATGAATTCCTAGATCTGCCTCTGTAAACAGCAAGCAATTCCTTGTCTATGAATTCATGAATGTGAGAGGCCATTTATCAGTCACTGTTCCTGTTCTGAAGACTCCCTGCCCTCGTGATTTGAGCTATTTGATTTAAAAAGCAAG
Source organism: Dromas ardeola (assembly GCA_013398915.1). Lineage (NCBI taxonomy): Eukaryota > Metazoa > Chordata > Aves > Charadriiformes > Dromadidae > Dromas > Dromas ardeola. The sequence goes on from VYZM01006882.1 coordinate 171,809, forward strand.
AGACTTCTGTCCCAGCTGGTGCTCCCAAAGCAGCACACCAGCTCCATGGCACAGTCCTTCGTTAAGATCTGGGTTATCCTCTCCGCCATATCCCCATTGATAGCAAGAGATCGGAAGTGATCAAAGTCATTCCTGCCCAGCTTCCGCAGGCGGCGCGCGGCTGCCCTGTAGCACTTCCATGGCTGAGGTTCAATCAGCAGGTACTTGCACAGAGAGGAGAGGAAGGACAGGAACTCCATCAGGCCACTATCTCCATGATTCAGGTGGATCCACATGGTCACAGACATGCAAAAAATTATGTCAAAGGTAGAGTGGCCAAAACGGCCCAGGTAGGAGCTCAGGAATGGCTCCCTGGCACTGGAGTCCATGATGTCCAGGTTGGCAAAAGATATGGAGGCAGGAAAGGGACTGCACTGCTGAGCCCTCTCAATCAACACCGGATCAATGTCACAGCACAGAAGATTCAGATCCTTTCCAGCTGCAGGCTGGTCCAGGCTGCCTTCGCCCTCCTGAAGGCCAAGGAGATGCCTGTACAGAGCCACACTTAGCTCCTGCAGAAAGGAAAACAAGATGGGATCACAGGGCCTGCGCTGCTTTGTTAACACATCACCAAGCACGTAGGATCCCACTCTCAGCAGCAAGGTACAAGCGCCAACTCAGAGCTTTCTCTGGATGAAGTTCAGAACAATAAGCTCAGAGACAAACTTCTTTCCTATAGCAAAAAGTATCACAGTAGCCCTGATTACGAGAAAGTCAACCAGAGATTGGAACTAAACCTGTATCACCCCACACTTGGGGTTTTGCTCCAAAAACTATGGGAAAGATGAGTTTTAGTAACAGGAATCTTGCCAGATATCCCCATCCAACGTGGGGGTGAAGGCTTCGCTGGCTTCTTTAAGTGAGGCTTAAGAGTTCCCTAGTGACACTTAGAGCTATTTATAATGCCTAATTTAGAGTAATACATTTCTTCTTCGGCTAAAGCAAAAGACATTCCCTGACCATTAGATTGCAGCATAAGATAACTTAACATGAGAGCTCGCCTTCGACTTTCCTTTCACAGAGTGCGCCATTAAGTGGAAACCGTATTAATCTTTCATTAAAGAAGATCTGATGAAGTTCCTGAATGACATTGGCTGTGAGCACACAGCCCACACAGGCAGGCAGGCAGTGTCCTCTGGTGGTGAACGTCTCTGCATCTCAAAAGAACCAGACTAAGAACATTTTTACCTGACCTGTTTTACAAGTTCACCTGAAACAGGATCTAAATTGTCCTTTGGATAATGCCTTAGGCGGCCTTTCAAACCTTCTGGCAGGGGGCTGGGGGAAGAGAAGCCATGGCTACAGCAGTACTCTTGTCCCCAGCCAGAATGCAGTTTCATTCTGAACGAATAATTATTTCTAAGTTAATACACTGATAAAGTTTCCATCAAAAAAAAAAAATCTTTAAACATTGTACCAGTATGCAGCAGAGATGCACAGATACTTCTGAATTACAATACACTGAGGAAAAGCCATGAGAAAAAAGCAGAACTAAGTAAAGAAAGACAATGAACTTTCAAAATGGGAAATTCTACAAGATTCACCAGCTCTGTCACAAGACCTTCAAGAGCATGCAACCAAGATTTTAGTTTCAAGTTCTGTCTCATGGATAAATGATGTGATACTAAACAATACACAACAGATTATGCTTTCTAGCTACAGGCTTGTCCAGTTCCCCTGCTCTTAGGGTGCTACAATAGAGGCTCTCCCGTGATCGGGACGCACAGCAACCCAGGGCACTGCAGGCTTCAGCCTCAGTGGGAAAGAGGACAGCCCCATCCATACAGCTTCTTGAATCAACTGCCAGCAACGCAACCAGCTCCGCTCCGCCCCACCCCTGCCTTCACCCTACCTTCACCCTCCTCTCACAGAAGACCTGCAGAGGGAGCTTCCCACACACCAATGATCTCCGGACCCCCACCAGTCTCATGCTGCACTCAAGTCCCGCTTTCCCACTGTGCCTTTTACACAGGCTCATCCCTGTTCCAGGCTGCTACCCCCACCCTGGCTGTTCCATTCCCCCCCAGTTCAGTGCTCCCCTCAGCCTTCCCCACTGCTCCCCAAGACTCCAGGCCACTGCCCCCACCCAGTCTGCCCCATTCTTCCCCAACATCCCATGGGAGCACCTCTCGCAACCTTCCCAGTCTTCCCTCCAACACTCCAGATCGCTGACTGCCCCAGTCTCCCCTCTGCCCCAATGCCCCCAGCACTCCACACCAGTGCCTCCCCACCTTTCCAATCTGCCACGCTGTCCCCTAACACTCCAGGCTCCTGCCTCCCCCAGTCTCCTCGGTTTGC
>VYZM01006882.1:175957-239491 GCA_013398915.1 Dromas ardeola
GAGCCCTGAGCCCTTCCCTTCCTCCCGCAGCCGCGGCACTCGCAGGGTCCCACATTGGCTGTCCCCTGCCGGGAGTGCACGGCTTCCTATGATAGAATGGGCTGGGTATAGTCCTTGGGTATTTTATATAGGTATTGGGATGGGATCAATACTGGTTCTTTAGTGTTGTTAATGTTAATTATTTACTATTATTCTATTCAATTTGTTTATATTTCAATCTTTGAGTTTCCTTGGTTTTTCCCAATTCCCCTTCCCGGGTGGGGAGGGGTCATGGGATGATGGAATAATTGTCTAAACAACAATAAATTGTTGTGGGTTCCTCAAGCCATAACTCACCGGGAACCTGGGTTTAATTTTATGCCTTTTTTTTTTTTTAATCACAGCGTGAAGAGCAGAGGGCGCCAGCAGCTCGGAAATGTGGGTGAACAGCTCCTGCCAGAATCTGGGCCCTTCTTGCCTTTGGTTCTTGCCATGGAAGATCAGCACGGATCCCCCACACTGTGGCACGGCCTGTGCCGACTTGGCATCAAGAGTCCGTCTTTCCTCAAAATACCTCAAGCACAGAAGGCAGAAAGAAGTGCAAAAGTAAATAAGAATTCCCCCCTTCTCCAGGCAGTGGAATTCAGGTTTTTCAAGGTCTCCTCTGACTCTCTCTGGCTGTATTTAGGGCCCTCAAATTCCTGTCCTGTTTGCTGCAGGCATGAGAAACAGTGCGATCCCTTCCTCTTTCCAGCATCCTTTATACCCTGATGAATCTCCCCGTCCCCTCCCTTCTCCCACATCCCTGCGTCCTACCACTGAGTGGTCCCACTTTGATTAAGCCAAATGAATTTTTGCCCTGTTCCTTAAGAGCCAAGTGTTGAAATTTGCCTGAATCATCAGCCTTTTATCCCACTTGTGGTAATTACAGGAACAGCTAATGGTGCCTCATATAAATGCTCATGGCCACCTCATTGTTTGCATGGAAATGCTCCACTTCGGTTATTTTTCACAAAGGCCGTCCCACAGCAGAGCATTACCCAGCAAGACTCAGGGCAAAATATTTTCTTTCCACAGAAAATGTAAGCGTGGGCAGGAAAGCTCATACTGGCTGTACCATACTGTTTAGACACATTTCTTAGGAAAACAAATCTCACACCTGCCTTTTGGGTACAGCTCCTTCCAAAGAGCAGAGATCTGTCGCAACAAGATGCTGCGGCTGAGATTTCTCTCTCCTGAGAGCTCTGACAGCCTGGACTAACCAGCTCTTCAGAGCTGATGGAGAGAGACAGGAGTTTCGCCTCCCAGTGTAGGCATTAATTTAGATCAGGTGAATTGCTCTCTGGAGGCATTTCTTTTTCCCATTGACTCTAGAGAAAGCTTAGTATGTCAGGTTGCTCTCCAGAGCTACGGTAAATGCCCTCTGAGCAGGTGCCTTGCTTACAACACTCGCTTACTTCCACTTGTTTTTCAATCCTGTGGCCACTTAAGCCAAGTCTAAGAGAACGGGATCCTCACACAAGGACCCCTTTGGCCTTCAGTTCTCAAATACTTCTCACGCACACTGCCTGTGCTGGAGCCATGTGCGTTTTATTACTTTGTGTAGGATGCGTTCCTTAGTCATAATCAGAGAAGAGACAGCCTGATCTCCATTGAAACTTTGGGCCATGCCACATGCCACAAACTTGTTCATGTTTTCTGTTTTAAGGGGAGGAAGCACCAGCCCTGCAACCAGACCTTCCTTCAGCTGTACTTCAATAAGGTGACCTCATAACAGCAATAACTGTTTTGCAACAATTTATTAGCAATGTTCAGAGAAAATACAAAATCCTATTTACAATGAAATCATAAGAATGGCCAGATAAAAGAAGCAGGGGGATACAGAGCCAGGATCTGAATGATGCAGGCCTCGGATAAAGGACATCCACAGGGAGAAAGAGGAGCAGCCCTGCACCTCCCCTGCGCAGGTGGTCAGGGAACCCAGGAGGAACATGCCTATAGCTATATCCCACCCCTAATCCTGTGTTACTCAGTCTTATGAGGACTTCCACCTCTCTGAGCATGTACATAATTACTTACTGCTTCAGTCCAAGCACTTTCACTGGGTCTGGCTTGGGTGGACTGCAAGCCATGGGGTCCGCGCAGAAGAGGGACCACAACACATGCAAGAAGGGAGCCCTGTGAAGGGGCACAGAAGGGCAGCAAGCCATCCCTGCTCAGGTGGCCTGGAGATGGAGCAGGTGCCATGCAAGCTTTTCCTACATGGGCGCAAAAAGCCGAGAGGTCGCAGCAGCTCGGGCAGCAGCAAAAGTTACTCCACACCAGAAGAAAAAAGAGCAAGAGATCCAGAGTGGGCTGCAGATCCGCGTTCTCCTCCCCAGGTCGTGCAGGGACAGTTTGGAGGAGTCCCGGTGCAGAAAGGAGGGCTGCAGAGCTCTGGTCTAGATTGTCCCCCAGAGGAGGAGTTTTAGGACTATTTCAGAGTCAGAACTCATCACATAACTCCATACTGCCTCCTCAAAAGCTGGAAAGCAAAAAAAGGCTGCACAGCCAGTCTGCTAAGATATTTCAGAAGTGCCTGCATGGAGCTGAGCCAGAAAGTTTCCTCTTTAAACTCCTATTTCCTAAACTTTTAGGGTGTCTCCCATGCTGTCCCCTCTCCCAATTCTGCCTGCTCAGCCATTCAAGGCCTGAGTTTCTGCTCTGTGATGCACTGTAGAAATCAGCGGGTCATGAACTGTGCCATCATCACCTAATAATCTCCTTTATTGCTTAAAAGCAGGGCAGTATGGGGTGATGTGTGTTTGGTTTTGGGGAGTGGGAAGGTAAGGTGGAAAGCATCAGTTGTGCTTGTGTGTGATCATGGACAAGGTCAGTGCAGCCACAGAGCGGCCGAAGCATTTTTGCTCTCTGCACAGTAACTTTCCTCTGCCCAGCTCGGGGCATTGAACACGTGTGGCTGGAGGATACAACATGTGAAGGGTAAAAGCCAGGGCAGCAGCAGAGGAGGAATGCACGGTACGAAGCATTTTGGCATAGCCTCTCTCTAACACGCAGGGATTGCTAGAGGCAGCTCAGTGACGCACTTGCCCTGGCATTCCCAAAGAGATTGAAGATACGGGTTTCTATCAGCAGGAAGGATCGCTTTTTAAATAAGAGCAAAAGGCCTCTTATCTCCACCTGGAGCTTTACAGTTAGAAATTAGCCAGCTAATCCCCAAACTGGGGAATGTGAGCAAGGGGAAGATGGAAAGTTACCCGAGCACTCAGAGGCATCCAGCGCCCTCACTGACATCCCCGTTTGGGAGAACAAAACTAGAAAGTGGCCGGAGCAAGAGGCGACATTGACGTTTGCTACAAAGCAGTGCCCATTTTGAGCAACAGACATTCACCCTGGCCTCAGTCTCTGGGTAGTAACCATTTAAGACCATTAATCTCAAACAACCAAGACTATTTTGTGAAGGCATCACATCCTCATGATGGGTCACAGGATCTGCACCACCCGTTTCTCTCATCAGGAGGTCCCTGGCTTTGCATGGGCTCTGAAACTCAGCCTCTTTCATCTGTTCTCCTCCAGTCATCCTTACGTGGGATCACAATCCTCCCAGGTGAAGAGCCACACTTCAGAGAAAAGAGACATACACATCCCCCTTGGGTGGGGAGGTGAGCCCACAGCCGGTGGTCCTGCTATCCCACTCCGGGAAGGAAAGGAAGTACAAACTCAGCCCCACTACCAGATGAAAAGGATACAGAAGAATTCCTCCAGTAGGGGCATTAGGGATGTCCTCAAAGAGGCTGCACATCCTGAACAACAGGTTCCCTTGCCTGGAAGACTGATTGCTGGGACATCCAGACTACGTGATCCCATGCTTTGCACTTCTAAAAGCAGGTACTATCAGGAATATATCTCTGCAGAGGCCCCAAGTCTCCAAATGAATGCAGGAGAGAAACAGGGGGACACAAGGATTTCCCTAGCCTTTTCCTTTTTGTTCAGCTGGTTTTCCTGCCAGGATCTCAGCAAAATTCCCTGCTCTCCTCCCCTTAATGTTATTTTCTCTTTGCAGAGCTGTTCTCAGTACTTCGGCATCCCATGATGTGCAGGGCTCAGACAGGCAACTCTGATAGCCTCTGGGGAAGAGAAGATCTTGCTCTCATGCCTCCCAGTCTCTGGTCTGGTTTGATCTCAGTAGGAGTGGAGGGAGCAGAAGGGACATAACACTTAAGCCCTACTTTGCTTTCTGGGTCACAAAGGCCTAACAGCATATATACAAGCTGCATAAGGAACCCAGGAGCTTTACTCAGCTGATTGAATGGAGCCTGCTAGTGGGCCAGAAAGGGTGGGTTTGGTTTTGTTTGTTTTTTAACCCTTTTTTTTTTTTTTTTTTTTTTAAACACTTGCATCTTGCCAGCAAAGAGAAGATACTGCCTGGCTACACTCACTCCTGGCTGGAGCCAAAGAACTGGAGGAAGAAGGAGAAGATGTAGATGATGTCCAGGTAGATATTGAGGGCTCCAAAGATGTATTCCTCTGGGTTCAGCGAGTACCGACGATTCCCCATCAGCATCTGGGTATCAAATGCCAGGAACTGTGAGGAAAGAAGAAGAAACCCAATGACAGTCACATGGAGATTTGGCAGAGGGAGGCAAGAAGTGCTCTAATGGCAGGAGTACTCTCAGTTACTTTATTGTACCCAGAACAAAAATATAGCCTTTTTTTTTTTTTATGGGCTGTAACTGCAATTTAAAAGCTCAGAACAATGCACTGAACAAGCTGCAACTTTCTCTTTCCTTTATTTCATTCTTGCTATTCAAACCCTGAGCGTATTACTCCAGGCCTGTTTCCTTCATGCGTTTTTCCAAGGCTCCCCTTTCCTTCATCCATACTAAATGTGTCCCAGCACCAGCACTGGGGCAGTTCTCCCTGTTCCTCCTCAGCCAGTCCCTACCACTTGTTATTCCCAGACTTCCCCCAGTTCGGAAACACCTGCCAGGTAACAAGGTGACCTGGACCCAATGTGACATCACAGCAGCAGCACCACCAGAGCAATAAGGAGCAAGAAACCCCAGATCTTGGGAAGCACCCAGGTCTGCAGAGCTGCCAGCAGAGGTAGCCAGACCCAGAGGGCAGTTAACGCCTTTCTGAGGTACAAACACACTGAGTGCAGGGCAGATTTTACCAGTGAAGCCATCATAGTCGGCATCCACTGCCCAGCCTGCCTGCAGGGACACAGCACTCACAGGAACAAACATAGGCTACAAGTCAGGCTGGTGGCCCAGCTGCCAGAAAACCAGTGCCCAGTTGCATGACTTCAAGCTCAATATCTTCTCCCATCTCACCTTTACTCCCTCTGTTAACCTAGCCCGCAACAGACACCTTGGTGTGGAGCTCTTCAGGATTGGCAGGGCACCCTTGCCATTGCCTGGGGTCAGCTGCCACCTCAGCCCTCCCCAGGCACAGTCAGGCTGAGCTGACAAGCCTGGCACAATCTACTCCACCAGCTGAGGTTCTGACTGAAGTTTATGGGGTAATTATAAGATGTTTAGCCTATTTGTATTTTACAGAGCAGTCTTTAATCATGAATCACAGAAGAAATACCCGAGCTCACTTGAAATGACTTTATTATAGATAATAAATGAAATTGCTCAACTGTTCTTATTCACAACATGCCCAATGGGCACCGCCTTGAACCCCAAGGCAGCCCTCCGCCTGACCCCCACCAGGGTAACGCCAAGCATCTTCCCAGACAACTCCCACACCTGAATGGCAAGCACGGCACTGCCAGGACTTGCTCTGGGAAGAGACTCACAGGAGGGACCGCGGGGGAGCAGGCGAAGGAATGAACCAAGCCTTTTCAACTTTCCTTGGAGGAGTTGCCCAGCTTCAGGGCTTTTCCTGCCTGCAGTGAACCTTCCTAATGCCCCTTAATCCCAAACCGTGGCCTCTCACACTTTCTGTACCTCTGTTAGCCAAACACATACCCAGTCCTTGGCCCAATCCCACCCAACCGGCCCCGACTTGACTTTGCTCACTTCTGCAGCCTCATTTCATCCCCAGGCTCCCTTTGAGCCCTGCGGACCAGCTCCCACTGCCGTGCCAAAGCTTAATCTCTGCTTTTTCCACTCCAGAGATGCCTTTTTGCCCTGTCCCAACAATACTTTCTGCTATTCACACCTAGTATTGCACATACGGCATGGGTTTGCCAGTCTCACCGTGCTCTGCACCAGCACTGTCACGTACACCAACACCTTCTCGGAACAAGGCTGAGGTCACTGCGATAATTGCTATTCATGAGCCATTTGAGAATGTGGAGCTCTCTGCAATCCTGCCACTTGCTCTTTTCCCCAAACACTCTTCAAGAGTAAAGCATTTACTCCTTGATTATTTTTCCTGCCAGCACATTCCCAGGCCCCATGACCAGCACCCACTTACCATGGTAAAGATAATGGCACCAAGCAGAGCGTAGATCGCGTGGAGCCAAGGGACCTAAAAGAAACAAATCTGTCAGACGGTGCCTGGGAGAAAACTGGTTAATTAGGACTTGACATAGAAGGGCTTAGCTCTCACATGAAGGACACAAGTTAGGGAAAGTGCTCTAATAGCCCAGGCTGGACTTGCACCATTTCCAGCTCCAATGCAGTTTCTGTTGTTGAGCTTTTCACAGCAAAGAACAGGTCACTGTGCCTCAGTTTCCCCTCTCACTGTGGCCTTTGTGTCTACTTGGCTTATAAGCTCCTAAATCAGGTACTTGTGTTTCCAAATCACCTACTTCACTATAAGTGCTGTCTCTTTGGAAATCTCTTAGCACTACGTTGATGGAAACACATTTTGCAGCAGCCTTAGGTGTTTATTTACCCAGACTAGGCCGATCCCGCTGGAAGAAACACCAAACGCTTCTAAAGGCCAGACCCAGCTTAAGTTAACAAGCATAACTTCAATGTGCTCATCTGCTGGAGTCACAGCAGGAAATTCACTGGAATTAAGACCAAACCTCAACCCCTGCTTGCTGTGGCACAACAGCACACAGCGCTAATGGAGAAGGTGCCCACATGAAGAGCTGATTCAACCCAGAGATCGCAGCCTGCCTCCCCAGATAGACAAGCTCATTACAAGCTGCCTTAGGCTATGCTTATCTTGACAAGCTTCAAGATAAAGAGCAGTTGTCTCAACAGTTTAATGGCAGTGGCTTGGCACTACAAGCTGCTTTACCCTCACGTTCGCAGGAGGGAGAGACAGATCTCAAAGTAAGACAACCAAAAAAACCAAGCTCCTGGTTTGGGAAACACCAGCCTGTGCATTTGTCCATTTGACCCACTCCAGGGCTGGTACCAGTGGGAGTAATTCCTGCAGGTCTGGCCCTTAAAGTATGACTCAGGTTCCCAGAGAAGCCAGGTAAGATGTGAAGGGTTGGGAGGTCACTTAAAGGCTTCCATGATCAAAGCCGTGTGCCTCCATCTCCAGCTGAGCAGGCATTCAGGGTGATTAATGGTGGCTGCACAGCCCCACCCACTTCCCTCTTTCATCAGCATCTCCCAGGGTCTGTCAGGCTCTTGCTTGAAAGACACCTAATGAGACACTCTTGGATGGAGACCAGACACTCCGTGCTGCCACACCAAACCCTCTATCAGGTGCGGTCACAATCTGCTCCAAGATCTCAGATGGGCACAGCCAATGCCAGCTGTGACCAGGGAGGCCAAAAGAAGCAGCTGGACCCATGCAAGAGGGGCTGGCAGCAGTTGGAGGAGCGATAAGGTGGTCACTCATCATCACGACTTGTCCCGGGGGTCTGAATCACCCTCCAGAGGAGCTTATTTCTGAGAAATTTGAGCCCCAGGATTTAAACACTGCAGGACGGTGCCTGGTGTTGGTGTGAATGCAGCCAGGTCTGGCCAGACAGGCACCCCACTTGTTCAGAGTCCAAGTCCTGCCCTGAATCTGGGGCAAGAGCCCTGTTATATATGGAGCAAGCCAGTGCTTTAATGTGCTCACTACCCTGGTCTTACTGGAGAGGAAACTGAGGGACAAGCAGGTGATGTGTCCTGCTGTGGGGTCACTACACAGCTCCAGGAACAGAAGCAAACTCCCTCAAGCCCAAGGCCAGAGCTGTCCTACAACCGGATATGTGATTGTACAACCACCAGGCAACAGCCACCTGGTATTGCCTTTTCTTCCTGTTGGTGTTTCTGCACATTTTCAGAGACTCAGGCTGCGACACCACTGGGACACACACGGCTTTAGGCTGATCAGCTCCCAGCCTTGCACCAGGACTGGTGGCACTGGGCAAGGAAGGAGGGGTGCAGGTCATTACTCACATGTTCATAGGGCAGCGTCACAGCCAGGATGATGCCACCAAAGAAGAGAACCATGAGCATCACAAAGAGGACGCCCTGGTAAGAGGTGAAGTCAAACTGTGGAGGTAAGGAACATCACGTTACAAGTGCTGGAACGGGAGGCAGCAAGGGAAGCCAAACCTCTCTGCGCCCACAGCGAGGGACTCTTCAGCAGCACACCCATCGTGCTGTTACATGGCTATTGCTTCATCTGTTGGGCATCTTATAGCCCACCACCCACCTGTATGGCACACAGAGCCAAACACTTACCGTAGCCCCTTTATTGCCGTGGGCAAGAACTCAGTACCCATCACACACCTGAAATCCAAAAGCTCATCCTACACCTTTGTGCCAGTGCCCTTCTGTACCCCACAGCATAATCCTCAAAAAAAAAAAAAAAAAGAGAAAAGAAAACAAACCCACCTTACCCCCATAGCATCTTCCAGCCCCATCTATACTTCTGACACGTCCCTCACCCCAGCATCTGTCCTAATCTTCCTGTAACCTTCATTTTACACCCCAGCATCCCGCAGGTTGCTCCTGTATCCAGATCCCTACAGACCTGTCCCTTCACACCTCGCCCCCAGCGCGTCCTGCCCTTGCGTCCTGCCCCTGGGAGATGCCTCTCCCAGAGGGATTGACCACCACAAACTCACCTTGGTCTGGAAGCTGAAGATGGTGACAGACAGACACACCAGGGCTGTGATCCCCAGACACAGAAGGACTGACTTGGTATCGTAGTAACTGCAAAATTAACAACAAAACCACTTTTTCAGTGTTTCCCACAGGGACAGGTGGAAGGAGGGATTAAGACAGGCAGAAACTTAGCAGAGGTGTACAGGGAAAGCATGAGTCCTGGGGGAACAAATGGCACTGAAATTATCAATGTCCCCCCCTTAATGTAAAAAGGGAAAGATAGAAAACACTAAAAAGGACTAGGTGGGTTTTCCTCCTGCTTTAAATAGAAGAGGGTAGGCAGGAGGGCACATCTATGCCTCCTGGGAACTCATGAGCAGCTAAGATGGGGACTTACTATAAAAACCTTTCTGTCCACGGACAGATGGAGAAGGAGGAGGATTCAAACTGGGAGGTAATAAAAATAGAATGGCAAATGTCATTACAGCACAATGAGAAATCAGAAAGCTGCAGCCACTGTTTACACTCCTGATGTTTTCATCCTGATGTGCTCGTAACAGGGGTTTGGGTCCTGGAAAATTATAGGGAAGGAGGGATTTGTACAGGTAGAGAGACTGCAGGCTTCCCTTATAATTCAGGCTCACTACTGATTTTGATTGTAGCACCAGGCTCAGCCCTAAGAAAAGCCAGTCCCCACTCTCCCCTTCCATTTGATTTGAGAGTCATATCACTGGTATTTTCCCCGAGTTGCTGAAGCCACTACTTTCTTTGTACCCAGCACGCACCCATCAACACCCACTGGCTCATCTGCCTCGTCACCAGGGACCCACGTGAACCGGGGCTGATCCTGTGAGCAGACTGTAACAGTAAAAACACAAGCAAAAGGGAGGAGGCTGTAGACTGCAAAAAACCCACGAAACTGCTGGAAAAAACTTGTCTCACTCCATCCCCATCTGCTGGAGTGCTGCTCAGTGGAAAAGGTGAGATCACAGTATACGGCAGTCCTCTATAGCCCGTCATGCCGGCACTGCCTTGTCCCTGGCTCTCCAGTGCTCTCCTATTGGATTTAGCTTAGCCAGGAACTACCCTGTGGCACCCCAGCTGGGACAGAGAAGGGGATGCCACCACAGGTTTTGGGGAGCTTCTTTAAAAAGTGTTTTTAAAAGGGAAGGCCAGGCTTTGTGTGGCTACTGGAAGAGCTCCAAAGAGATCAGGTGGCCTACATATTTCAGAAGTAGGGAAGTTTTTTTTGCAAGAAGAGACAGGACATAGGAACAGAAAACCTCCAGAGTCCACATGCTCAACCTACCTGGAGAGCATCCCAGTGAGATAAGCCATGGAGAGCGTCTGGGAGGGAAAGAAAACCACATTACTCCTGCATTCATGTCCCAGGGGAGAGACACAACAGATAAAACATTTCAGTTACAGTGATGATGACAAGGGCAGTGAAGCCTCTTAAATGGATGCTCAAGAGAAGCAATTTTTACATAGTTTCTAATCCTCCAGTGATTAATATCCACAGGGCAGGTTAAATTGAGGGCAGGCTACCACCCTGAAAGCAGTCCCACCTTCTCCATCCCTCTACCCCTCTTGCACAGGACTCCAGCACCCTACCCCAGCCTCGACAGGCTGGCTTCCCCGCCCCCCCCCTTTTTTTTTTTCTTCCCCCTTCTTTCCTTCTTGTCACCTTCTAGTTCAATTACAGCTCCTCAGCCCGAGTGCAGGGCAATTAGAGGATGAAATTCCTGCCTGGAGCCATTCTGAAACCCACTCTGGTTGCAGGGGCAGGGCAGATGCTGTCCAGATGTGCTACTTACAAAGATGCTCAGCAGGATCAGATTCCATGGGAAATACCTCCTGCAAGTGAAGAAAGAGGGGCTGGTCAGCCCTGCGATGCAGAGGTAGTTAGCAGCGCTCACAACAGGTTGCCCAAGATGTGCCGTATAATTAATGGCCTGTGCAGTAAGTGGCAGGGGTGGCGCAAGGGGAGAGTCACCCTGCTGGGAATGAGAGAGCATTTGGGGTGCTCCTAGACCAAGAGCGCAGTCGTCCCCATGATATTCCAGCAAAACAGCTAGCAGTGTCCTGCTCTACTGGGAGCAGAGACAACCGTCCTACGCAGTATTTAATAATGAGAATTTGTAGCTATGCAGCAATGCAATTTTTGCTGCAACATAGCTTGCTTTCCAGTTGCAATTTGACCTCAGCTTTTAACGCTGTGTTGCAGCAACCCACAACTGCATCAGGCCTGAAAATACAGCTGCCACCGTGTGCCCCACATCACTGTGCCAGCATGACCCCATCCCATCTCTGCGACTTTGTTGGTCATGCTTGAAACAAGAGGAAAAACATTCATCCTTCATTTCACAGGGCTGTTTCAAATCTAAAAAGAAAATATTTTACCTGGGTCCAGAGCAGCAAGCAAGAATCAAGTAGGTCACAAAGAAAACAGCACTGCAAATGAAAGAAAAAGCAGTTTAGGGAGGAAAAATTAAGCATTATGTGCTGATGCTGACAAGTTCCGGTGCTCTGCTGTTTAAAATGCAAGCATCGTGCCAGAAGTTGAGGCTGGGTGGGAAGCATGGCCGTAACTACATCTCACTGAAGCAGTTTTCTGCCCCCAGCTGCCTTCTTTGCTTGTGCCGGTCCGAGGTGGGACAGCACAACCAGCCCCAAAAAACCTGAAGGGAGGTTTTAGAGCAGAGCAAGGGGAGCATTTGGGTCCAGCATAGATGGAGCACCCAGACATGTTTGTTGTGGACACCTCCTCAGTGTGTAAATCGCTCATACAGAGGTGGCCAGACTTTGCCCCCCATCTCCAGGCACTTCCCAGCTTGGTGGGATCAAGGCATCCTGCTGGGATTTCAGCAGCACTTAAACCAGGACTCACAGGGCTGGTGGAAGTGACTTGCCTAAGGCCAGAGGGAAGGTCTGTGTCAGAGAAGGGAACTGGACTCATGTTACTGCACCAGCGCTCGAGGAAGAGTTCAACAGCAGAAGGATCCTCTAAGGTCGGTGGAGCTCACAGACCCAAGCCTAATATGCTGTTGCACAAGCCATCCGCAGATCATAGGAGAGTTTTTTATCTCACATGACTTGACCATTCAGCAAAGCTAAAAAATCCAGCAGCTGAGGGATGGTCTCCCTCTGCTCTGGCCGTCACACAGCCGGGTGTTTTTCCACAGTGCTGATGGGTTATGGCACAGTGGGAACCTACTTTCACCCAGCGCCTGGGGGGGGAAAGCAGCTTCCAAGCATGCCGATGGCTGCACGATAGCCACTCACCTTAGGTCTAATAAATGAACATGACGGCAAAACCCACGGGCCATGATAAATGCACCAGAGATAAACCTGAGCATTGCTCTCCCACGGGGAAACCAGGAAAGCTGGAGTGGACACGGCTGAACAGATGGAAAGAAAGCATGTAGGGAGCAAAGTGAGCCATTGCAGTTGTCCCTCTCCTTTGCGTTCCGTGTTGCACATCTGCCCTTGCTGAATTCCCTCTGAGCCATCACTCCAGCAGTAGGAAGACACCCAGGGCACCCACTTCTCTACAGAGATGTGGAGAGCATTGGGGTCTCTGTGTATGAAAGATCCCAACCCAGATCAGGACAAGCACTTGGAGACACCGAGATGGAGGGAAGGGTTGGCTCACTGGGAGGTGAGGGGACAGACAAAATTTAAGTCCCTCCAGTACAGAGCCTACCCCCAGCTGGCCCAATATGGGTTTGCTCCTACTGAAAGATATAAAGTCTAGCTGTCCAGTAAGCAATGGGAGATGAACCCAAAGGTCAAAGCACAGACCTGAGCAGAGCTTGGTCTTCTCTCCCCACAAGGCAACGCTGCTTCTCCAGTCTGCCAATGGGCCAAGATTAATTTCCTCTAAGGTCAAAGAGGCAGGCTGATGCCAGTTCCCTTCTATTACTGCTATTTTTGGGGTTTTTTTTTTTCTAAGTTATATAAGCTGGTGTCTCATCTCCGGGCCTGGACACATTTCATGATTTGGGTGTGAACTAATTAAAGCCAAGTTCACAGAGCCTTGTTCACAGACAATTGCATCGCACACTCTGCCTGCTTAATTAGCAGCACTAACACACACGGCATCCAGGAAACCAGCACAACTGCAAATAAACTAACGCATGGAAGTGCAGCCTACGCTACCTCCAAGCTGACCTTTCGGACCAGGCTTGACTAATGAATGGCATCCCAAATTCCAGGCACTGAGAGCGGCTCCATGATGAAGACGCAGGCATGACAGCCCCACAAACATCCTTATCCCTCCAAATGCATCCCCCCCTCTCCCCTTAACATTGCCTGCTTCCTTCTTCATCTGTCTCATATCAAGGCATGCAATGTAAACCCAAGGCAATCTCCTTGCTTTCAATGGGACAAACCCAAAATTCAGCCTCTAAGGTACCCCAGGCACCCTTTCAGGTCTCATATCTGGGTTTCTGCACTGTTTTCCTGGAAGCGCCCCAGTTTTACCTGATTTGCTCTGCAAGCAATACTCATGTATTTACTTTAAACCTGTTTTGGAGAGCAGGCAAGCCCGCTTTTTGGAAATATTTGGAGGTATCCAGCATCTCTCATGTCTCAAATTAATTTGGGTGAGATTTTTTTATCTTCTCACCTCAGAGTTATCCGTTAATTTCCCCAGCTCCCCCTGCACACATATTGGAGCAATTCTTCACATGCAAGATAGAAGAGTGTTAGAAAAGTGTCTCCGGATCACCACAGCCACATCCAGAGCTGTTTGGAGCGTACATGGCCATAGGAGAAGACAGAGATACTCACTAGGAAGCCCAATACCAGGCAGAGTGCGTCTGAATGTACCCCTTGACCGGCTCGCTGCAAGACAGAGAAAAGGGATGCTGAGCAGAAAGCATAAAAAAGCCAATCACTTCACAGGTTGCTGCTAAATTAAACACTTGGGGTGATGCAGCACGGGGTATGTGTAAAAGAACATGGCTGAATATCCAGCAGACTGACCAACTGGAAAGAAATTCAACCTGTCAAGTTGAAAGGACGGCCCTGCTGTTATCAGTTACACAGCCAGGCTCGCTCAGGGAACGGCCGTTGCCTTCTCTGAGAAGCGAATAAAGAGCTGAAATCCTCTGGCTGACAGTGATTCATTATTTATTCTGGAGGCAACATGAGCTGCACATGCCCAAAACGCCCAGTCATCCAAGCTGGAGACAGCCGTGGCTCGAGCGTGGGGTATCTGCTTCTGCAGGGGAAGGTAACACGGTTCCTGCCGCCGAAGCCGGCTGGGATCTGATGGCCTTGATAACTCCCAAAGGGAAAATACGGCAGTTAATACTCAAGGGCGAGCAGCCCAGACCTCTTGGCTGGGGATGGCACCCAGAACACATGATGCCCCATCCAGAAGGCACGTGGGAAAGGTCGCAGAAGTACTGAGGGACCTCTCAGGGTTCCCTCACTTTTGCTTTTCTATTGGAGCACTTGGGGAAAAAAATTCAGGTATCTCCATAACAGACAGCACCCCCCCAGGTAACAGGTAATTCAGCAGCAGGTCATATACAGGACAAAGCTAGCATTACTGCTACATAAGAGACCTACCAGAAGGTGAAGAAAGCCACAATAACGACAGTGACCAAGAGCTGGACCATCAGGATGGCATAAACCTGCAACAAGAGGCAGCCCGTGGGCGACCTGCGGTGTCTCTGCTTCCCACCCAGCCCGGGGAAGCCACCAAACCATTGCAGCCAAGTCCCTCCAAGGCCTCAGAGCTGCTCTCCTGCCTTCCCAGGGGAAAGCTGAGCCTGGAGAGACTTGCCCCTTACCTTCCTGATAAACACTCTGCGCACATTCCTGTCATCCCAGCTGAAGGTCGTGAGCATCTCCGTGTCCCCTGGGTACCCACCGCTGCCATAGCTCGGGCTGGTGCCTGAAGCAGAAGTCAGACAGATCAGCTCCCGTCACCCGGTTCCCTCCCCAGCTGCAATAACCTGACCCCAGTGATTGACTGTGGCTCAGGAGCCCCAAATTCCGAGGTTTTCTTGTTGCGTTGCAGAACAGAGGCTTGCTGGGATGCATTCTGCTCCCTTCCGACTCCTGCATCTTATTAGGACCACCTCCAAGAACAGCGCGGGGAAAACACTTCTGCAAACTCCAGCACAACAAGGACAGCAGGGTTAATTCCTGTCCGTGGTAACACCATGTTTTTAATGGCAATTAGATGGCTCGTATCACATCCTTGCTCACCTTTCACTGAATATTAAAGCATCCCTCAGAGGAGCCGTGACTCAGCTCCTCAGTCATCCCCCTCGGAGCTCTGGTGCAGGAGGATTCCCCTCGCTGCTCTGTAATTGCCTGGGTTTAGGCTGTGTCTGCATCGTGCCTGATGTCAACGGTGTGCCCTCTCCCTCGAGAGCGCCTTGTTACAGCCAGCATTTCCATCGGGTCTTCCCCGAATTCGATTTCCATGCAGGGAGTCAGAGAACAGTTTAGCAGCAAACCTAAACAAGGGGGAACCAACCCCAGTGCTGCCGCTGAGAGCGCCTACCCCAACCCCATCGCAGCACACGGGCCAGCCCTGCTGTGCTCTAAGACAAGCTCTTGTTGCTGGAGTTTCCCTGCAGGTGGGCCAGGAGGAAGGCTGCACCATAAACCCTCAATTTGCTCCACAGCCGCAAGGGAGATGGAGGGAAACATTGGAAAACCCCTGCAGCAGCTACGCCAGCAGCCAGGGACGAAGGCAGCAGCGCAGATATTGCGGGGCAGGGGGCTGCAAGGAGAAACCCAAAGCAGCAGCTTCTCCCTGCAAAGATCAGCGGGACAAATTAGATGTAAGAACCAGCCTTCCCCATCGCCTGAACCTCATGCTCAAGAAAAAAAGTAAAATAAATACTGAAAACTCTGTTGTCTTAGCGCATCATTGCCCTCTGCCATTCACGTCTCTTGCAAATATCCCCTTCCGTGTTACTAACAGTCTCCCCACCTGCGTTTCCTACAGAATGAAGGCTTATGCGATTACACCAGCTATACATTCATGTCCCTGCCTGTTTGCAGATGCCTCCCCTCCTTCTCAAATCCTTTTAGCTCAGTGATACTCAGATCCTTCAGGCAGATGGGGGCAAGACACTCTCAAACCCAGAGGACAGGCTGCAGACACCAGGAAAGCCAAACTCAAGCCTTAGTCCCGGATTTCTTCTGGTTTACTGGTCAAAGGCTGTTGGCTCTCATTGCAGAAGCCTCATCCTAAAGATGCCCCTGGCAGGAAATAAATCCCTTGTGCTCTTCTTGTGCCTAATAAGCCTCTTGTGCCTTCTTCTGCGCCCCAGTGGAGATGAAACTCCTGCAGTGCGTCCTCCCTGCGTTTCTGCGAGATCCGTCATCGCCCATGTGGGGCCGAGAGCCCCTGAGGCCCATATCCCGGGGACACTTCACTGCCTCCTGCGTCAAAGCAATCAAGGCATCTAAACGCCTCAGAGGAATGGAGGGGGTTTCTTCCCTCCCTGGCTTGTGTCTCCAGCATCCGTCACCTCCCACTCATGGCCACATCTGAGGCAGCAAGACAGCATGTCCCAAGGTCATTATTAAAGAGAGCAACCCCAAAACCATACCATTTCTCTCCAGCTACTCTCAGGTCTCATATAAACTGTTAGACACATCCCCTGGCGTGTGTCTGGGACAGGAGCCACCGCTTGCAGCGTGGCCGAGGGCAGGGAAAGGGGAGAAGGACATGAAATCAAAGGAAAACCCCAACAGGGATCAGGACACAGCTGCAGAGGGGAAAACCTGCGAGGCTTGTCAGGGAGGGGACAAGAGATGACACATCACCTAAACAAGTCCTCCAGGAAACTCAAAATACCAGCATCCTGACCCATTTGGGCTTTACCCATCCTAATTCATCATGACAGTGGAAAGACCCAGATGGTTGTTACAGCAAGCCGGGGGGTTATTTATCCCCTCTGTTTCTGACCCTTGGAGGCAAACAAGAATGGGAAAAGCCTGTGAAGCCACCGGAGTGTGAAGGGACACACATCTCAGAGGGGTTTAGTTTGCTCATTCCCCTTCCCTAAACATCTCCATCCCTGCAGCTGTGCCCATCCCCACCAGATGGAACAGGCAACCAGCAAAGCACAGCAGAGGAAGAGGACTGAGCAGAGAGAGAGGACTCAGGAGTCATTAAATCCAGTCTCTCCAGTGCTCTCCCCAGTCCAAGCCACACTGACGGCGCAGTTGGCCACCCCAGCAGACTCACTTGCTGGCCACTGCGTCCATCCCAGCTCGCCACGACACAGCCGTTCCCCTGCGTCGGGCACAGTCGAGCCTTTGTCCCCTTGTCATGACCAAGCAGAAGCCACATGCAGCACCCAGGGAAGAAAAGTTGTTTGTTTGCCGAGGATTTGGCTACACAGACTGACACTGGAACAGTTCAGCTTTCAAGTCCAGTCGCATTTTAGCCTCCACTGGCTCTGAACACCGGCTTGTAGCAGCCAGACCTCACTGATGCCGCGACACTGATTTTGCCAGTTCAGCGGCTTCTTTGAAAGCCGGGGTTGAGCAGGAGCTAGAGGTGGGGGGCTGCCTGCAAAGCCAGGAGCGTGGCACTGGGACCCTCCCCAGCCCTGGGAGGTGGCATTGTCCAGTGCAGCAGGCTGGGAGAGGGGATTTTTCCCATTCCAGTACTGGGAAGGAGAGGAGGGACAGAGCACTGGAGTTTAGTCCCAGCTCTGGAAGATTGTGGGGTCTAGTGGTTGGGTGAAATGGTTTTTACATATAGGTATAGACTTATATGGCTTATAGCTACGGCTCTGCCATGGACCAAACTGGGCACCACATCCCTGGTCCCCTGCTTCTCTACAAGCCTGTAAGGGGAATCTCTGCACCCCTCTCCCCCCTGCAAAGGGCTCACCCTGGGTACAGACACAGAAGGACTTACTGGGGTCGACGTAAGCCCAGCTGGGGTGGAGCGGGACAGATGGGGGAGGAGGATAAGCACCAGACTTCATCCCTTCTCCCGCTGTCGCCTCCTCGTAGGTCGGAGGAGCTGGTGGAGCCGTGGCATTGTCCTTCTTCTCCCCTTGCCCCTCGGAGTTGGGGGGTTTGTTGTTCACAGAAAGCTGTACAAAGGGCAGGGAGGAAAAGAGAGGTTAGACTGTAAGAACAGCCCAGGAACCCGACAGGGCACAGACAGAGGTCCGCAGGTCCCTTTGTTGGATCCCAGAATCTGGAAGGACACCCAGTAACTCCTGTGAGCTGGCAATGAACCCACACCTACAGGAAGGGTATCCTGTGATGCGATTGATGGGAGAGATGGGAAAAAGCCTGCCATTTTAAAGGGGATGACAAATTATAGGCAACCAGGTCTGACGGGGGAGACAGCCTTGCCCAGGGTCCTCCATGGTGCCTCAAGCTCCTATATAACACCGGAAAGCATCCAAATAATTATCTGCTTTTCAGCCTCCTTCTTTCTAAATTTCCCCTTAAAAAAAAGAGCTTTCAGTTACTGGGCAGAAAACCCCGAACTCCTTCATTTCCACTTACACCCACATTTTGGGGAGTTTCTCCTACCCCCCAGGAAGTGCTCTGGTTTGGCCCTCCAACATTTTCTTCTCGCTCGTTCCCCTCTGCCCATCCAGAGGCTCAACCTTGCTGCTTTCCAAAATGTGAAGACGCAGCTAAAGGACTTGGGATCCCACATCTTCAGACTATGAAATCCCAGCAAAGAGCCAGCCTCAGGCCACCCAAGAACTTGCTTCTCCTTGGGAACATTATCCATTTAACCTTCTAGATCTTTGTCATCCTGGGATAAGTCATGAGCCCAGTGGCCTGTCCTCGCTGTCAAAGGGCGTGCCAGCTCAGCGTCAGGGAGAGCATCCCCATGGATCACAGGGATGCGGGACTGGAACCACAAGGAGTGTAAAATGAAGTGGACAGACTAATAGCCCTGCATCAGACAGCACAGTCCCTGTAAGAAGGTCTTAAATTAAAGGTGTAACAGGCCCTTGAAAACAAAGCCAGGGCACCAGGCTAGGATGTGCACCACAAGCAGACCCAGCTGCATCAGAATATCTGTGCCGCCTCCTCTGCCAGCTCACAGGGACTGTCCTCCCCCACCCTCCATCACAGAGCCCCTGGGTATAGGGTGGCCAATGTCACACAAGACCCCTAGAGATACCCAAGGAGGTACAGAGGGACGATGCTGCCTGCATTCAGGCAGCCTCCAGCATCGTCGTCATGGCAATGGTGCACCGTGCTGGCAAAGGATGCATTAACCCCCCCCCTCCATGGTCTCTGAGCATTGGAGAAACCCCCAGAATCCAGAGGTCCCTGTACCAGGAGGGAGGTGCTCAGGGCAGGTGCCCAGCACTGACTGCTGGGGGCACGGATGGGAGAGCACAAGGACCGCATTGAGCTCCCTGACATCCAGGATGGGTGGAGGAAACAGCCACAGGTCCAACAGCAAGGCTGAGCTCCACATCCAGCCCCAGGACAAACAGGCCCCCACCCCCTTCCTCTGCTGGAAACACCCCCATCACAGGGGCCGTGCATGGGTACCCAGCTCCCCCTCTGTGGTGATTGTTTTATTCCTTAAATCCCCTCCTTTCAACCCATTCCCCCCCNGCAATTATGCAAGCAGGACCACTCATCGTCCCAGCACCGGCCTCCCACCTACCTTCCCCTGGGTCATGGCTCCTCGCTAAGGATGCTGCCGGACCCTCCAGCAGCCGTGGGAGGGAGAAGGGCCGAGGCTGAGCACGAACCCCCCCGCCGGGTCCTGTCCGCCCCCTCTCCCGGGGTGTTTTGGGGCTGGCGGCAACCGCTGCAGCCTCCGCAGCCTGCGCTGATGCCTTCACCTTCTAGCAACATCCACGGAGACACAACGGGCGCTGGAGAGAGGACCGTACCATTCCCAGCCTGCAGCACAGGGGGAAGCCGGGAAAAAAACAGCTAAAAATGGAGGCGAGCAGCCAGCAGCAGCGATGGGGAGGATGCCCGGGTGCGGCAGCAGCAGGGTCCCACACCGCAGGGTGGGAAACGGCTGCCCCAGAGACGCTGAGCTCGGGGCTGGGATTGCAAAGGGGAGGGAGACGCAAAGGATGAAGGATGCTTTGCTGCAGCATCTCTCTGCTGCCGGCCGTCAGGGACCAGCAGTTTCCACGGGCCCTGCTGTGGCTGGACACGGCACAGAGGGCTATTCCAGGGAGCTGGAGGCTCCGCAGGGGCAGAGGGTGAGACCTGGGCCAAGCAGTACCCGAGAGCAGGAGGGAGGAATCGCACACAGCCCTGGCTCCCAGCCTGACCCTTCCCGGCTTTGCACGGAGACGGGATAAAGGGGATAAGGCTCATTTGCCCCACATGCATTGGCCCATACAGCCCCAGCTGGGGGACACGAGCAGGGTTCGGAGGTGTCCCAGGGCAGCCAGCAGACCACGAGCACCACACAGTCCCCATCCCCAAAGCAATATTACTAATTGAAGCACATGAAGGAGGTGGCTGAACGGGGAGTCCAGCTTCCAGCCCCAGAGCACATCCAAGGGAAGGGGCACAAAGTGAATGAGGTTTTACTTCCCATGACGGGGTCTGGCAGGGAATTACAGTCTGCGGAGCACAGTGGGATGAAGACATCTCCTCTTACCACCCATCCACAGGCAGCAGGAGATGGGCCGGGGGGAGGGGGGGAAATTGTCCCTTTACATAGTGAAGTGCTTCACACGGGCAGAAAGTTTGTCCAGGACAGCGGAAAAGACTGACAGCACAAACACAACACACCCTCACTTAACAACTGGAGAGACAGAATTGTGATGAAGGAGAGGTGTCTTGCACTGTGTTCCCACAGTGACAGCACGGTTTCGAGCAGTACTGGGAGCTGTGCCCCTCCATCCCAGCTCTCTGCATCCTCCCTCTGGTCCTTCCCCAACCCCTTCAAGTCATTTATTGCTTCTCATGCCGTAAGCACACACCACACCTCAAATTAGTTTACCAAGTGTGTAACACGGGTACAAAAAATAAACTAGTTTATCTGCTTACGCTGCCATGAAATAAAGCCCCTGCCAAATTTTAGGCTCCCTGAACAGTCCTAGAGAAGGTGATGAACAGGCTGTCTTCAAGGAAAGGAGGTTGAAAAACCCATCCCCACTCACAGCTTCTGCAGAGAAGGCGGCAATGGAAGGGTTAAAGGGAAAACATGAGCTGGAAATGAAAGAATGCAGCCAAGCAATGTACAGCTGGCATCCATACAGACCTAGCCCGAGCTATTCAATTGGAAAGAGAGGCGATTACCACAAGGACTGCAAAAACTTGTCAGGATTATTCAGAATCAATTAAGTGCCTGTTAACCACAAGCTCCTCAAGGGCTTTCATTCTCCTCGAGGTTGAGCAGAGGCGTAAAACTGGGCAGGTCCCAAGTGAGGGAGAGAAACTCAACCCAGCAGGTGCGGTTCTCGCTGCTGCCACCAAGCACAAGGAAACCGCGCTTGGCTTCTTGATCCCTTTCAAGCAGGGGATGAGCCAAGGGGTCAAGAGCCTGGGAACAGAAACTCCAGGTGATGCATGGCATCGTGGTGAGAAAGGAGACACCCATCTTCTTAACCAGCCCCAGAGGGACTCATCCCAGCTGCAGTCCCTGGCCAAGCCAGATTCCTTGATGGGATAATGCAGGACCCCACATGCTCCATCCCAGGCTGAAGATGCTTCAAAGAGTTAAAATACTGGGTCTGGAAGAGGAAAAACCCTCAGCAAAGAAAAGCAGATGGCATTGCCTACCACGACAGCCTCCCTCTAAATAAAAAGCAGCAGAGAAGAGACACCAAACCCTTCCACCACCCTGTTGTCTAGAAGGCCGGTTCCCACCCCCTGAGCTCCCAGAGGGCGTCTCAGTCTTCCCTCGCCACCCAGCCCCAAGCACATCCAACACTAACAGGGAACGTTTTCATGGGGCTCTGAGAAAGCACCGTGTCTTTCCACAGCCAGGAAAATGAGCTGAGAATGAGCTGCAAGTCTCATCTCTGCCATGGAGAAGACAAGGATGACTCTGCCTAGTGATAGCAATGAAAAGCAGAGCCCTTCAGCCCTTGCAGGGACCATCCTTCTCCATCAAAAAAGCTGCTCCAAACCTGGTTCTTTGCTTTCCTGCTTGAGCTAGAAGCTCTTAAATGTGCCAGAACCCTACCAAAAAGGTAATTTTCTCTAGATCTTCTCTTTTCCTGATCTCACAGATGCAGTGGGAGGATAAGTACAAACAAGAGACAGACTCCAGATTGTAATGCTCACACACAGCACCATCGCAACCATTCAACATCTCCCATCCACCTCCCTGACCAGCCACCGGTCCGGTCCAGCCCAGCGTCGGGCCGTGGGAGGCAGCCATTCCCCTGCACACGCGTACCTTTAATACTCAGGAAAAAAAAATTGAAAAAACTGTCAAGGCCACACCCTGCCAACTCCATAAGGGATTTCACAGGGATTAAAGCAACTGTGCTGAACACTCAATCACACCAAAAACAAAGTAAAGAAAACCTGATGGGATAATTAAGGGATCTGCTGCATCAACATAGATGATGGCACACCCACAAGTCCTCTGTAAATATGCTTTCCCCCATCCCCAAGAGGGCAAAGCCCCCACTGGCAGTGAATATTCTGCCATGGACTCCAAAAAAATCATTAAAAAACCCAGGAATTTACCCTAGGCTTTCCGGCTGCTGAATTATCCATGGATTATTAATGCTAAATTCTGCCACCAGGCTTGGTCCCTAGGTGGGAGACTAACAAGCAAGCTGCGAACATCTGGGCATGCCTGAAGAGGGGTTTGGAAGGATAAAAGAAATAAAACCACCCTTATTCTTGAGGGGCAAAGCCCTACCCTCACCTCCCATCCTGCCAGCATCCCAGTACAGGGTAGGCAGGGAGTTCCCCAGTGCCTGCCAGCCCCAAGCGACCACCCCAGAGCCTCATCTCCTGCTCCCAAGAGCCAGCATCTCCCTTCCCGGCCAGCTCCTACCTTCTTGCTCTTGTGCAGAGACCTTCAGCTGAAAGAGCCCTCCCTCCTTCCTTCCAACTGTTCTTGATGAGCAGAGATAACTTCCCCTTAACATGCAATATAAGGAGCTGGACCAGCCAGAACACTTTGGGGTAGGGTGTTCTCACTGACTTCTGCAGTGAGCATCAGGCTCTAGCTCAGGCCTCTGTAGCCAACGCTGGTGCCTCAGCTTAAAAAATAAGCCCACCCCTCCATCACCCTCTTTATACCATCAGTTTTCCTTCACCTGGAAGAAAATCCTGCCCAGCTGAGCTGTCGCATCTGATCACAGGCCTCCCAGCTGCTGAGTACAATTAATTTCAGCCCTTAGAAGGGCGTTTTAATTAGAGAGGGCTCAAACCCCAGTGGTGGGCAGTAGCTGCAACTCAGCCGGGGACCATTATCTGAGTAAGCTACTGGTTTGCTTGCAGTTGTCTGCCCATGCTGCGGGGCTAAGATGGTGCCAGGATTTGTGTGCTTTGAGAAACTTTGCCCACCCACCCACCCACCTTTTTTAAACGCCGCCAGAGCTGCGGTGTGTGATTTCAGTGAATCGCAGGGAACAGGTCCCAGTGGTGAGGTTAAAGAATAAACGGAAGCAAAATCCATGATACCCACAAACCACGTCAGAGAGTAACAACAACACACGCGCATACACCAACCAAGCAAATAGATAAATATAAAGATGAGGCACTCCCCAGGATTAAATTGTTCAGCTGCTCAGGAGCGCATTTCACTCATCGCTGCCAGAAGAACGTGTTCTTACCACCATCATGTGCATTTGATGCTGTTAAATGAAAGGAATTGCACAAGTATGCAAACTTGCCTCAGTGGGAGTGGGGGAACAGAACAGGTTTGGGTAACACTTGGAGTGACACCTTCATGCCACTGTGCAGTTTCTTCTTTAAACTGTTATGAAGGAAATTTATATAATATAATGCAGGGATGTGCACAGGAATTTTTTAAATTCTTATGAGTCCACACAATGAGTGACCCGTGGCCTGATGCAGCAGCCTTACACCCAGGACCCAGGCAACGAGCAGGGAGAAGAGATGGAGGAAAGAGCTTTGCTGCATCTGAGAGCCCATATTTCCAGCACTGAAACTGGCCTAAAGCCCAGGTCTGTTGGTGCTGCCCTGGAAGGAGTCTCTGTCTTTGCCCTGGAAGCTCAAAGTTAGAAGTGAGGGGGTTTCCCATCTGGCCTAATGATGTCCCAGGAATAGCTTGGAGTGTGTCTCTAGTCCTCCAAGCCGTCTGCCTACGTCCCTGCGTGAGAAAAC
Organism: Dromas ardeola; assembly: GCA_013398915.1. Taxonomy (NCBI): domain Eukaryota; kingdom Metazoa; phylum Chordata; class Aves; order Charadriiformes; family Dromadidae; genus Dromas; species Dromas ardeola. Next base: position 200,167 of record VYZM01006882.1, read on the forward strand.
ACCTTTGCATTTCCTCCTTCACACAGCTCCAGAGTTCCCAGGAAGCCGCCTCCTTCCTCCTTTTCTTCCTTAAAACACATCTTTCCCGTAACATCCCCGCACACGCGACTGTGCTGGGTCAGAAGATTGACGTCTGCCTTACCGAAAGTAGCTTCATTTCCTCAAACCTGCCCGTCTGGCTGCAGATTCCTCTCCCCTCATTTCTCACGAGTGACGTGATTTGTGCTGGTTTTTCCTTCTGCACCAGGTTGTCCTCGTCCTCGATCGGGGCTCCTGCGCTCCACAAGAACCTGAGGTAGAAGGTTTGCAGGTTTGTTGTGTGCTCCTTGAGTGTGATTTTCACAATTTCTGGTGTATGACAATGCTCCCCCCGCCCCTGCAACGAGACCTGGCCCCTCTTGGACTCCCACCGCAGCAAATTTACGAGCTCCGTCGGGCCAGCAAAAAGAAAGGCAGAGCTCCCCGGGCAGCTCATCCCCACCCAGGAGAGAGCAATGCCTTCCACATGCTGGATTTCGCTGGCAAGGTCTCAGAGGAGCTGCCAATGCTCCTCTCCACTTCATACAATTCAAGGAAGCAAAGCAAATTGCACTGACACCCCAGGGTCAGATCCCATCAACACAGGCATAAATGGAGAAGGAAATCAGTGCAATAGCCCAGATTTCAAAAAATAATAAGAAGCTCCTCAAAAAGTCTTTCTGCCAACGTAGGATGGCAATTCGTGCCGCTGACAACCCAATCCCTGTGCCGCACGCAAAAACCCACACAGAAATCAAGTAACTAACCACAAACAAAAATATCCCATGCTGAACCTTTATGCTTAGAAGGGGAAAAGAGACAGAGGCTTTATGAAACCAACTTTGTGGTTCCCTTGTTGTTGCAGCCTTAGCACGGAAATTGGTGTCTGGGTAGCACCATAAAGCAGGGAGAGAAAGAGGCACGTAGGGGAAAAGAGGATGAAAGGTGATAGACAGACAGACCCAGAGATAAAAAAGGATGGGAGGAGGGAAGAAACCCTTTAAAATTTTAAAGAAATAGGCTGCATCTTCTCCTATCTACATGCCTTATGTAAAAGTATAAATTTTAGGAGCAGTTTTGGAGTCTGTCCTAGCCCTTTCCCAGCATATAATGAAAAATGCTGTTTTCAGAAGCTAAGCGCATTTTTTTCATTCTCCATCAATCCCAGCTGGTTGTTGGAGGGATTTTCACAAGAACCTACTTTCATATATGCACCGTTCAGGCACCTCCTCACCACACGGACCAGCAGCTCCCCAGGACAGGTGCTGGCACAACAGCCTCCTCTAGAAGGTGACGGTGCCAGACACGCTCCCGCTTCCCTCCCGGCAGAGATCAAGAGATAGCAGCCAAGAAAGTACCCACGGCACTGATGGTGAGATAACGCACATATTGCAACAGCCCTAGCTCTGCAATCCCTTACAGCAATGAGCACCTCAGATCCACAGGGCTGCAGAAGACAGGCCAGGAGGGGACAGGGGACATTGCTTCTAGAGCCACCAGGACCAGTTCCTGGCAGTATCTAACCTAGTGTTTGGGGTTGTGTTTTTTAAAACCAGAATTACCTAGAGAAAGGCATCTGAATTGGGATCATTCACTTATCCTTCATGGACTTCAGCTTGATTTCTTTTGCTTTATATCAAAATGAGGAAAATAGTGAAAAGGCCAGACACTGCATGTTCTCCATGTCTCTCAGTCAATGTCACTGCACTGATGTCAAAGCCACGTCCCCAATTTACACCTGCTGGGAGTTTGGCTCATTAGACGTGATTTGTTTTGCAAACATAACCCTGGGTATCCAGCGAAGGGTGAAGCTGAGGTCTCCTGCTCAGTTCTGTCACCTGAGGATGATTTTGCAACCTGATTGATTTTAACTAATGTAATATTCATGCCTGGGTAAGTAGCAAAGAGCCTACGAGATCTGGCAAGGCCACAGGGTCTATCTTACCTCAGAATCTGCTGGCTGTATGGGTATCCTAGTGTCTGGCGTTGCTTCATGGATTCAAGGGAAAAAGCATTAATTATTTTCCTATAAATGTTTAGGCAAAATATGCTGTGCCCTGGCCTTGAACTTCAGCACTCAAACGTGGGAATAACGCTCTCCTTTCTTCACCCCATCAGGCATGGTTAAAGGGAAGTCATCACCTACCTCAGCCCTGTCTCTGACCTTGCAGTACGCTGGGATTGGCCACATCTTGTCTATTAAATCTCTCTGCAGAGGCAGAAACCAGGGTTTCTCCCTCTCCCTGTTTCTGGACATTCTGGGTCTCATTAACCTGTTGTTAGCAAAAGAAAAATTGTATTCTCCTGCAAATCACAGGAATTAAATCCCTGCCTTAGTGCTGTATAGAGAGCAGATGATGCCAGGGTGGAAGGCTTCATGGTCTTCTTCAGGGCTTCAAACAGCCACCAGAAATGTGGACTGACCCTGACGTGATCCATAGCCCAGCTCCACCAATGCCAGATTTTCACTGTCTGCCTTGACACAGACCCTGGGCAAACATTCAGGACTGAACTTGCAAGTCGTTGAGATGGGACAAAAACATAAAATAAAGCCTTCGCCTAACACCAGGCCCAGCTCCTGGCCTGTGCTCAAGCTCGATTCATTGAAGTCAATGAAGGAAATCAGGGCTGCATTAATCCTTCTGCTTCAATTAAAACAAGAACAATAAACACTGAAAGAGCCAGCAGAAGTTTTGCATGAATAGGGATTTAGGATTTGGCCTGAAATGCCGGAAAAGGTGTTGATTTTTTTTTCCATTTTGCTCCTCTGGCTGAATGTCCTTTTGATGTAATATGACAATGGGAGAAGATAATTTTTCCTCATGGTCATCTCTCTTGGGGGAATACAGACATTATATTTTGCTCTGTCTGTTCTCCAATCAGGAGTGGGAGAGAAGTAGGACCTTCCTGGTACATATGAAATGCAATTAAAAGCATGCCTCAGTTTGCATTGCGGCAAGAACTGTGCTGCTGCGTCCCATCACCAAACAGCCTAGAGCCAAAAAGGGTCTTAATCCGCCCCTGCAATGGTTTGCAGCCCATGGGGAGCCGGCATCTCTGTACACCCCATCCTGCGGTGGGCAGCAGGAGCCCAATGGTTGACAAACTGAGCCTGGAGTTCGGTCCAGGCGAGTTCGGTCCTTTCGCTGCCAGCGGGACCCAAACTCACAGACCCCCCTGCCTGGGTGATGCCCATGTGGGTCAGGACATTCAGGGTGGAAAGGTCCCTGGAGCCAAACTGGTGCTGCAGGTTCTCTAATTCCCAGGCGAAAACTCAGCTGAGACGTTTCTGCCCCTGCTGATCCCAACACAAACATCTCCATGCCCTCGTCCCCATCTGCTCCGCTGCTTCAAGCGTCCTGCCAGCCCATGGCTCCCATTCCGTGTGCTCTACTGGGGGCCATGGATGGGGCCAAATCCACCAGTACATCCATTTATCAGGCAGCAAGCAGAAAAACTCAACTGAGAAACAAGAAGATTAGTCACAATATTAGAATTAAGATTTTTTTTTTTTCCTTCTTATCCTTTGGCTTCTTTTAAAGACTTCCCCTAGAGAACTCTCAGAGGTAGCATTTTCAGTTTTACACCTCCTTTCTTGGAAAGAAATCATCTATTTCAACAAACAGCAGAACCAATAATCACTGGGTTTGTATAAAGTTTTCTCCCAAGACTTAGACCTCCTGTGGATTCTCCGGTGTCTAATACAAAGGGGTGTTTGCTGCCATGCGAAAGATGGGTGCGAGTTGTCTGTTCAGCTGTGGGAGAGGAGGGGGGAGCTGTCTACAGGCGCTCTCTGTTCACAGAAAAGAGCAAAAAACGGAGCTTCCAGCAAGGTCTGGGCAGCACACGCACCTCCTGCCACGGATTGGATCCAAGCAGGAAAACTCACTGTTGTTTATGCAATAAATCTTTTATTCTCTGTGGCTTGGAGGTATTTTAGATGGAATGGAGATACCTCAAAGATGTTTATACTTTCCTGAAAGCCAGGGAAGCAAAGATATCTGAGCCATCTAAGTCACTCGAGAAGCAAGTTGTTGTGCAAGCGCAGTTCCCTTGCTTGCAAAATGTTCTTCAAAAACACATTACCGGGCCATTTTCTGCCATCGGGAGGAAGCACGGTGTATCAACCCTCCGCAGACGCCAACACGCTTTTAACGAGCATTTGCGTTTGATCCCAGGGGACAGCTGATAATGCCGTTACCCCAAGGGCTGTGGATTAAAAGGTAAAATAACGCACTTCCCCATCTCAGACAGCTTTGTTACAGGGCTGCAATGTGCTCCCAAAGCTGCAGCACACAGTGTAAGGTGTAAAGCCACGTTACCGTCAATGCCAGTGGCTCCAGGAAGTCCTCCTAGCCACAAACAGAGCTTCAGCAGCCCAGTACCAAGCTCTTCAGCTTGCTCGGTCTCCCATTTCTCCATTTCCCAGGTACACGGCGGGACGCATGGCCACGGCGAGGCAGGAGACCTTGTCTCTGCTCCTGACTCACTGCCTGGCATTACCAACATCATGCCTTGGACCTCCTCTCTGTAAAACCAGGATTACAGTCACCGCAGTGCCGCAGGTGAAAGCCGGGATGTGTTATTATTCTTGCTGGAAAGCAGCATCCCACACCGATGGTTTGCTCAGCCCCGCGGCGAAGACCACGGTGCCAGGGCTCCCTTTCAGCAAGATGGCTCCCAGTGCAACACCAGTCCTTTCGTCACAGTGTGCAGCAGAAACCCACCCTCCAGAGCACAAACATCTCAAAACGCGGCGTAAACAAGAGCTGCCAGACAGAAGTGAGAACCATGAGGCTGTGTTAGATTTTTATGCTGCTCAGAGCTAATCCTGCTTACTTTTCTTTCCTTTTAATTAGTCTTCATTAAGCACTGATACATCACAACTTGCTTGCCATGAATAACCAAATAGGGTATCAGCTCCAGTTAATTGCCGGTATTAGTTCTCTCTCATTCCCTGCACTAATAACAGCCTGCGTTCACACTCAGTCCCTGACATAACTAGTTCTTGAGTAACGCTGCGCTCGCAAACCTGCGCCGGGGGGGCAGGAGCAGGAGCCTACAGACTGGATGCGACCATGTGGCTCATCAGCACCCCAAATACATTTAGCCTCACAACCTGCTTTGTGAGATTGTCTTCAGTGTTGGAAAACCAGCGGCTGGAGCAATGCCGTGATGGGCCCAGCTCCCCAGGGAAGACCAAGAGAAGGATTTGTAAAGGAAAATGGTGGATACAAGACTTCCGGGCTCCAGACTTACCCACGGACCGGACTTGTTCTCCCAACAATCTCTCCCTTGTTCAGAGCAATGTCCCCGTAAGCATATTTTTTAAAGAGAGGGCAAAAATGGAATGGAATGGAATGAGAATAGTTCAGTTGGATGGGACCCACAACAATCATCTAGTCCAGCTGACAAGTATTGTTACCCACCTTTTGTGGAGGGAAGAACAGGACTTCACATGTCCTTATGGGTCTCTTCCAACCTGGGATATTCTATGATTCTATGACATAATTTGAGCAATATGGAATATTTTGCATCAACTTTTGGCATCAGTTTGGTGCCACTTGCACGGTTCCTCTGGAAAGGAAAAAATATTTGGCTTATCATATAGTGTCAGCCTTTGTCAGAGCCAGAAAACGGACTCTCAGTTCTGGTGCTCTGCATCCCTCCAAAATAAAATGGTCCTTTCAACTCCAGCTTTACCCTGGGGGAGCGCTCCCCCCAGCTTCCCGGGCTTTAGGATAACTACAGAGTCTGCTAAAAAAGGCGGGGGGAAGTGCTATCTTTCCAGCAAGCCCACCAACCCCAATGACACAGGGAGCAAAAGTCTTCACAGCCATCACCCAGGAATAGGCAAATGTGCCCTAAGCAATGGAAGAAAAAGGATAATGGACTTGTTGGATGGTTTGATGTGAAGAATCATGCTCCAGAGAAGAAAATCTCAGGGATTAACATCAATAAGTAAAAAGACATTTCTGAAGAGCTGAGTTGGCCAAAATCCCTGTAATTAGAGCACAGCTGGTACTCCAGCTGTGCATGTCATTTTTTCACACTAGAATTTCTTTCCTGACAGTCATTTCTTGGGGCTGGTTCCCATTTTTCTGGGCAGGAAATCTGTGCCCAGGCTATAAAATTCTGGTCCTCTGAGGAATTGAGTCGTAGTAAGTCACTTGGTGTTTTGTGCCTCTGAGAGACTCCTTTGTATCCAGTTTTGCCTGGTTATTTAATCACAGCCCACATCTTGTTTTTCAGCGCAACCCTACCTCGGATCCATCTCTAGCTCTACAGACGCCCACCTTGCTTGCTCTCCTCTCCATGCAGCGGGTGGTAGAGCTTGGAGAAGAGAGGAGCAACAAGAACCTCTGGGGACAGGACCCCTAGTAAGAGAGCACAGGAGAAAGGGAACTGTGGTTTGATGGCGTTGCTGGAGGCTGATTTATGGCCTCCCAAGGGTGGTGAACGCTGCATTCCCCAGCTTTAATAGAGGGGGCAGGGTCTGATGTTCCCTCAGCTGGAACACAAATGAAAAAAAAAGCATCAGGTTTCCTGGGACCATAATCCCACCTCCTTCAGCGGGTGATCCTTCGGCCCCCCGTATCCATATATATATACACGTTGTCCGCCGTCATCCTCTATGGACACAGCAGCCACAGACGCAATTGCCTGAAGACACCCCGGGGAGGGTCAGACCTTGCAGCCTCCAGCAGCCGCCACACCATGATGTGGGAACTACGATCCATAGCCTTCACCCGGGCTGTCTTTGCAGAATTTCTGGCGACTTTGGTCTTCATCCTCTTCGGCCTGGGCTCTGCTCTGAACTGGCCCTCAGCTTCCTCCCCCAGCATCCTTCAAATCGCACTGGCTTTTGGCTTGGCCATTGGCACGCTGGTCCAAGCCCTGGGGCACATCAGCGGAGCCCACATCAACCCGGCAGTGACGGTGGCTTGCCTCATCGGCTCCCAAGTCTCCTTCCTCCGCGCTGTCTTCTATGTGGTTGCCCAGCTCCTGGGGGGTGTCGTGGGAGCTGCCATCTTACATGAGATCACCCCTGCAGACTCCCGGGAAGGCTTGGCCATCAACAAGGTAAGGCTTCAGCCCATGGATGGGCTTGGAAGGGAGCAGGAAAGATTGTGCAGGGCTTTTGGGAAGGCTGAGGGATGGGAAGAAGGGTTTTGTGGCCAAGCAAGGACCCCCTTTATTCAGTGTTGGGTAGGAAGCCTGTCAGTCAGCTGCAGCCCAGTACCATGAGCTTGCTGTACCAAGGATCCTTCCAGGAGCAGGGACAAAGGCAGGAGTCCAGGCTGCCTCCTCTGCTTTTTAGGAACAAAAACCAGAGGTATGATCCAGCTGGCCACATAGACACCTCCCTTTTAGAAGACAAAGCCACCATCATCTCAGTTTTATTTAGGGCTGCATTGTGGAGGAGCTGGATTTGGAAGACACCCAGGTGTTTAGGGAGGACATGACCAAAAGCATCACCTCTCCATTCCTCTTGCCCCACGCTTATCCCACTTTTCTGTCTTGCTGTGGGTGCGGGCAGCCTTTTCTCCCTTCTGTCTTGCGCTGTGCCACATTTACGGGCTGCTGTGACAGATTGCCAGCAATGGGGACGTTGCGCCAGACTAAGGGGGATGGGATGTCTAAATCCCAGCTTTTCATTAGATACACCACTTGCCAAGTTGCTTCCCATTGTGAAGGGATGATCACACCAGATCCAGCTGGTTCATCCCAGTGCCCGACACACACGAGTGCCTGGGCAGTGCCAGAAGGATCGCAAGGTTCCCAGTTTTATTTAGACACGTAGGGAAAAAAGAAAACTGGAGAAGCCAGTGGTATCCCAACCTCCAACATCCCCTTCCCCACCCATGTGCATAATAAAAAGAGGAAAAAAAAAAATTAAATTCCTTCTCTTTTCTCCATGCCCCACCACTCCTCTTCAGATGGACACAACCACTCTGTCTCCTGTAGAGATGCCCATGCTGGGACCAGCATCACCCAAAACCAAGCCGAGCGGTGAGGGAGGCGGCGGGCAACGTGTTTTAGGAAGCAGCACATGAAAATCTCCTTTCTTGCAGCAGGGAGGCACTGCCAGGACCCAGCTTCACTGCCAAAGAGATTAAGAGGGTTGAAAAAGGGATTGCAGATTAATCTGAACAAGACTACTTAGACTGATAATAGCTGAGCTTTAATAAACCCAACAAAGCGAGGAGGAGTTTTAAGACAGACTTTCAAAACGCCCAGCTCTGCTGTTTTACAGCTTAAAACACCTAAAAGAGGGAATAGGGATTTTGATATTTCCCCCCCCTCATGTGCTGTTCATCTTGTAGCTGCCTGCACAAATTACCCTTAAAAAAATAAAAGGGGGAATATCAGAGAGAGGAGAGCAAGGAAGATCCGACTCTGGATCTCAGCCAGGAGGGCAACTGCTGCCTTCGTGGCGTCACCAAGCGAAGCGATCTCGGGATCAGCGTTTGGGAGGACGCGGTGTCCAAAGCAGGAGTGACACGGGGAAGGCAAGGGCAGAGATGTGCCAGGAGGGGCTGAGGGAAGGAACAGCAATGGGAGACCACAGATCTGGCTGGCAGCACTGTCCGATCCATCCAGATCTGGATGAAAAACCATCAAGGAGTAATAAAGTGTCCGAAAGCAGAGTTGGAGGAATGGTGGTGCAACCAGCCTCAGATCAAATCTGACAAATTCTTTCAGTCAAAAGAGCGTGGGAAGGGGGAAGGGAATGGTTTTTTTTAATGCCAAAACATTTCTTTTTGACATTTTCGAAATGCAATTTGTAAACTTTTCCAAAAGGCATTTTGCATTTTAAGCATGAGGAAAAGAAAAAAAAAATCCCTAGGGGGAAAGAGTGGAAAAAAATACCCAAAGAAATGCAACTAAAACATTTCCTGCCATGTCAATCATGTATTACCCATTGACCCACTTTTCCTTTTACCTGGGAAGTTTTTCCTCCTCTTCATACTGGTGCCAAAAATCTCACCAATTTCCTGTGTCCCTTGATTTAGGTTCCCCCCTCCACATTTCCAACCCACTCCCCAAACTTGACATATTTTTTCTCCCCTTCCAGCTGCACAACGAGACAACGACGGGACAGGCGGTGACCGTCGAGCTCTTCCTCACCTTCCAGCTGGTCCTGTGCATCTTCGCTTCTACTGACGAACGCCGGGAGGACAACCTGGGCTCTCCTGCCCTGTCCATCGGCCTTTCTGTTGCCGTGGGGCATCTCCTTGGGGTGCGTAGAATGGGCTAAAAGACAGCGCTTTTTAGTTTGCCTTTGCCTTTGTGCCCAGAGCCCGCTCCAGGGTGGATGGGGGATTTGTAACTCACGTGGTGCCCATGGATTTCCAGTGGATAGAGGAGAAAAATCCCACCAAAGCCATAACAGAGCCATAGGCTGAGCTTGGCTTTTATTGGGCGTGAAAAAAACTTAACCTGCGGGGCTCTGCTGCTCCTGGAGACTTGCAGGGAGCTGCCAGGGATCAGTAGCATCTTCCATCCTGGAATGAATATATCAGCAACTGAGGCACTCAAGACCATGATAAGACTATTTGGGATGGACCCCCAGGGAAATCCCTCCCGGATGACAAACCAAAGCAGCCCCCGACCCACCCCCAGCCTCTCCAGTTCATGCATTAAAACAATGACGTTTACACCACATCTTCCATCCTTAACAAGCCCGTGTGTCCACGGGACTGTTCTTCTCCTATCCTCAATGGCAAGGAGGAGCTGTTTGCTCCAGGAATAGGCTCAGCAGGAGCTTGTCCCCGTAGTCCTGGTCACGTCACCCAGCCTGCAGCTCAGGTGCACCATGCACAGGACACGTGCTGGCACAGAAGATGCGCAAATACAGACAACTCATCCACATTGACTCAGGTGCTGGGAGCTGCTAGCATCCCTTTTCCTGGAACAGGCATGCTGGAGGGTGAAACATCAGCTCGGTGAATGAATCATGCTAATAACACACCAGGATTTTTTAAAATGTGCTAAAAGGGCTTAATGCTAACGATGTGTGGTGTTTCTCCGCAGATCCGTTACACCGGCTGCTCTATGAACCCAGCCAGATCTTTCGCCCCTGCTGTGATAGTCGGCGACTTCAGTGACCACTGGGTAAGAAGTCGGGTCTACGTATTGTTTTGGTGGGATGAGCCCCCCACATTACCAGTGTTCCTAGAAACCCACAGAGCCAGCCAGATTCCTGGCATTTCCATGCCAGCTCCCAGCTGGAGGAGAGATGTAGAGATTAGCCAAAAGAGGTGGGGCTTCTGGGTGCTTAATTGGCTTATCTAAGCAGGCTTCGTTGCAACAGGAAAAGGGTGTGTGATTTTTGACCGTGACTTAGCAAAAGAAGCAAAACTAATGGAGTGTGGAGCTCTGCTTTGCCAGTCCTGGGAACCTCTCTCCTGGTTTCATTGGAGCTGGGCACACATTTTCCACCAGCTCCTTTGGGAACACTCCCAGGCATTTCCATCTGCAATGAGCACATTTGGAGCCAGAGCTGTGGTTCAGGTTGATGTGCTCAGAGACGTCCAGCCCAAGCTGGTGGCCTCCTCCTCTCTATAGCAATATGTAAATGGGTAGGAAAACACTTCTCCAGAGGAACTCAAATCATTAAGCATGCTTATGATGGGCCTATCATTGGTGAAGGTCACACAGCTCTCAACAGAGGAGGAAAGACAGAAGAGGATGGTTTAGGTATATTCAGGCACAACAGCAATGGATGAGGGCTCAGGTCAACAGTGATGGCCAAAGCAGAGCTGGCTGCCATTGCACACAGGACAGGAAGGAACATAAGCCCCCTGCAATGCTCTTCAGCGACCCTGGTTCCTCTCCATCCTCCAAACTCAGGCTGGTTTTTGCTCACCCGATTCTTCTCTTTCCCTTTTCCCCAGGTCTTCTGGGTAGGTCCCCTGGTTGGGGCAGCAGCAGCCTCCATCATCTACAATTACATCCTCTTCCCGCAAGCCAAAACCTTCTCGGAGAGACTTGCCATCTTCAAAGGCTGCGAGCCGGAGGAGGACTGGGCAGAGCGCGAGGTCCGGCGGCGGCAGTCAGTGGAGCTTCACTCCCCACAGACCCTGCCGAGGGGGATGTCTGAGAAGGTGTAGCCGAACCTCCTCCCGGGCCGAGAGAGGAGCTGGGGAAAACTCTGGCATCCGTTTTAGAGACGGTGCTTGTTGAGAGGAGCATTTCACCTCTCCCCTCTCTCCCTTCATTTTTGCTGAGAGGCTAAAGTTGACTCATCTCCTGGGGCACTGTGATGGGGCACTGTGATGCCCAACCCACCTTCTGTCTCCCAGCTCTCCCCGTGGCCTGATGGTTTTCTGATGCTGGGGCAAAATGCCGTTCAATCAAAACCACCAGTGTAGCAACAGAACGAGGACACTGAGATCCTACCCTGGGCCGGCTCCTTCCATGTCCCCCTTGCAGAAGTCAGCGCTCAGTGGAGTTTGTTGCCCTTCATGAAGGGCTCCAAGGCGCTGCCAAGAGTTGTTATTACAGCCATTTGCTGGGTGTGGAGGTTGCCACCCGATGCCTCATTGCTGTTGAACTCTGCTCACCCGTCTCCCATTTCTTCTCACTGCTCGGCTGTTTGCACACAGGAGCACTTGCTCCCTGCCACAAGTCTCTTACAAACTGGAAGTTTTGCTGCTGCCATTTACAAGCACCCGTGGGATGCAGATGTCCTGTGCTCACGTGGAGGCTTTGCTGAGAAGACGGGACTGGAAGCATGTCCTTGAGTCGCTGCTGACCCCATTGGTTACCTCTTGCAACTTCTCCCTCCTCTGACAATGAGAAGCCTCCTGATTTTCAGCCCAAATTCATCCACAGCTCATTTGTTCTTGGAGCAGTGTTGTCCTTTAGCTTCAATGATTCATCTCTCTGCCTGGTTTTTGCTTTCTTTCCTCTGTTCTCTTCCACTCTGATTCTCAGATGAGTAACACAAAGCATTTCAGATGTGATTGTCTCCATCACTTTCTTCCTACAGCCCGGGCCCTTTTCATGGCTGCATCACACCAAAGCCTCAGAACCATCCCACCCCTTTCTTCTGCTATGTCAGGACCTGGTTGTGGTCCCCAGCATAGTCAAAGAGTTTGGGTTAGTCTTTGGGATGCGACTTTGCTCTTTCAACCATTAATTTAAATCCTGTTCCTATTATTTAGCCTAAGTCATACACTTCTGGCATGACATCCTAGTGCTTTTTTCTGCTGGTGGTCTCTCCCCAATATTGCACCATCTCAAAAGGTCATCACCACATCCAGGCTTTTCCTGCTAAGGCTGTTAATGGAAATATTCCATAAGATTGGTCCCAATTCCAAATCATAAGGAACATTACTGATCATTTTCCTCCCTCTGACTGTTTTGACATGAACTACCACCAAATGATGTTCCTCTTCTTTTCACCTTTATCCACTGTGCTCTGCTTGTACCAGTTTCCTCCTCCTTTTGAATTCATAGTTTCCTCTGTTCCTCACTGTGCTCTTCCTCAAACATGTGGTAATAGCTATTGATGGAGACAAAAGAAGTAAAAAAAGCTTTGATCTGACCCAGACAAGGTGTTATTGTGGTCTTTATTTCACCATACCAAGTAAGGCTGAGAGCACAAGACCTCCCCTAGCTGTCATTTGCTGATACCATGCTGTGAAACAAGGGGAGAAATGCTATCACAGACCCAAGCTTTATTTATTGCAGCCAAAAATCTGTGTTACTCTACTAGTCAATTCATGCACATATCCCCAGAAGGCTGCTATTGAAGAGCAGCAGTTTTAGCACTGGTTCAACCCATTTTCTGCCACAACAAAAATATCGATTCTGGTCCTCCACTTTTTTCCTTCCATGGCAAAGGAGCATTTGAATATTATTTCAGAAAAGGCTTTTCAAAAAAAAATCTGCCTGTTCTCAGCAACAGGAATTAAAATCATGTTTCAAGTCAGAGTGTAAAATTGTATTTGACTCACCAAATACTCAGTTTTAAATTAGCTTGTATTTGTGTTACTTTTCAAAGGAAAACAAATCCATGTATGTCAGGAAAACCCAAAGAAACTTACTGAGAAATTATCCTGTCAATGATCTGCTGTATAAAATGCCATACAACTGAACCTTTTTTCTTTCTTTTTTTGGCAATATTCAAGTTAATGACATGCCTCTTCCCCTTCAGATCTAAGCATTTAACTTGTTATTTACCTTGACAACATTTAAGACTCACATAAACTGCACAGGGCTCCAAAATGAGTTTTAATGTCTAGTAATTACTGTACTCTTTCAAATAAAGTGCTTTAAATTCACTTCTACCCACTGAATTAGTATATGTGAATCAAATAATGAGACATTTATGGCCACGTAATGTACATACAGTCATATAAAGTCACCTCCTAGACCCTAAATCCCACAGCCACCAGTGCCGCGCAGCCCAGTCTGGTGTCGAGTGCTGCTGCCTCGTGACAACCACCTCTTGATGTGCAAAAGCGACATTAAAAGAACAACCCCCACCTCCAAAAAAGGGACTCACAAAATAACGACCGTCCCCACTTCGGCACCCCTCGAACACTCCGATCTCTGACCAGGCCAGGTTCTGCTCTGGGCACACCAGCATCAACACGGAGCCATCTCACTACGGCAGATCTTTGGGTGGCTCAAGCAGCCCAAGTCCTCTCGAGTCAATAACGCAAATTCACCTTCTCTGCAGAATTGCGTCACTGGCTTCAATGACGCTTCCAAAATTTGCACCGTCAGGAAACCAAGCCAGTCATTCCAGATTTACACCCATGCAACTCAAATTAGAGGGCAGGATCAGCAACCCAGCGATCAGAGCTGCCACAGACCAACCTAAAACCTCGCTAAATTGATAACACTTTGTATATTAGACCTCAGCAGGAATGCTTTGAGCGAGGAGTTGAAACCACCCAGCCGTGCCTATCCATGAGCTCATGACTGTCCACAATAAAGATCGGCAATGCTTATTGCACCACACATTAACCTTTATTGGGTTCATCATGGACCGGGGGTAAATACTATAATGTCTCAGACACTATAGTGCGCACAGAGACAGTGTAAATACAACGTGTCTCAGATCACATTGCTTCTTACATCCTGCTGTCACGTGCGACCACAAGGCTTTCCTTCACCTCCAGCTCTCCCACCTCTGAGTTCTGGAGGTCCTCAGCGTGATCAGGCTCGGGGTGGTCATTCTGCAAAGACCTACAAGATCTGTGGGGTGCTGCAAAAATACAAGAGCATTTTGGATATGCCCAGATCCCTTTCCTCGGCTTCGCTGCTTGTCTGCCATACCCAGCCCATCCCATTGCTTAAAGATACTGGTTAAATGCCATAATACCATATGTCTTCAGCAGAAATACGTGATTTCACAGAAAAATCATTTGGACCACTGCGTTGTCACCCAGGGCACAGTCACACGGTTCCCTAAGAGGATTCCCCCAGCCACCTCATGTAAACTCCTCATCCCACTGGGTCTCCAGGGTCCAAAACCACACAGCCCAAACGCTGGCTGTGTCTCAAGACCTGGGGATCTGGAGATGCTGCTGGGACCAGCAGCGTGGGAGATGCTCCGCAGCATGGCGGCAGCACCATGATGTTTCCCAACACACCAACCCTACCCGGGGGAGGAAGGACAGTTGCAAAAGGTGATAGACATGTGCAAAATCTTATTTTGACAAGTATCATTGTATTTTCAAGTGAAGGAAACCTCCCCTTCTGTACGCTGCTGTGCCTTCAACATCAGCCATTCGCCGTTGACCTCCTGAACTGCATCCTGATGTCTTTTACAGGCATCTTGTAGCGATCAGTGAGACATTCCCTCATTTCAGCATTTAAAGTCCACAAAGGAGGGTTGCAACATTTACCCACTGATTTTTCACTTTGCATGGAGGCGGGCGAGAGCAATCTGAAAGCATCCAAATCTCTGCTCTAATTAAAGACAAGATAGTCTGTCCTGAGAGCGCAGAGCTTGAACCCAGCACCTGGATTGTTTCTCCACCACGTGGCTGGAAATGGGGAACGTGCGGTGCCTCACCTAGGAGAAAACGGAAAGAAAATCAAACTGGCTTGGAGAACACCAAACCCACTGGTATATTGGAAAACATGATGCAGGGTGAACTGCTTCACTCCCATAGAGAAAGGCTCACACTTGTAGGACAGAGAGGAGAAGAGCACAGCCCAGCTTCAAACCTCAGAGATCTGAACTGGGTTTTCTGCTCTGAATTTCTTGGCTTGACCTTGTACGAATCCTCCAGATTCTGATCTTCAAGGCCATGTGAGGACTCAGCTCCCATCTGGCACCTGCCTTGCAATGGCATGACCTACCTAGGATCATCACACATCATTATTTTTATGGATCTATTTATATATGTAGAAATATTTCCCAAACATGTTTTCCTTGAGGGGAGGGGCCAGGAGGCCAAATCCATCCAGGGGAGCAAGAGGAGGAGGTAGGGCTGGGTGTAGTCTGGGAAAGGACCACAGACCTTCTCAGAAGGTGGCTGGTGCTCCACGGGGGAAGCCAAACACCAGCTTCTTCCTATATCTTCAAGGCTTTCAGCGAGTCCCCTTTCACAAGGCTCTGCCAAAGGGTCTGGGTGCGAGAACAGAGGCTCTGCTTTGATTTTCAGCCTAATTTTCCAGGAATACAAACAACACAAAGAAAAAAAAATAGCAAGTCACACGTTTTCTCCAGAGACCCCTCAGTGCAAGAATCTTTAGCTCCAGATCTGATGCAACAGGGGATCCTACCACAAGTCTCTTTAAATCCTTATCAATATATACAACCTACATTTTTAAGTTGTGAAATTTCTTGATGCATTTGCTCTGGGTCTCAGAGGCAGAGTGGGGTGAAAAACTGATTTTCCAGTTCACCAAGGTAACCAGCTTTCCACGTATTGTCACCAATATTTTGCTTTGCAAAGTCTTGGGCTCTTAGAGCCAGGTGATTATGCAAGAATTTCAGCTTTTAAGAGTTTCCAGATTCCTCTCTGTTATGTTATTTTTGGTGTTCATAGGTGCTTTGGAGCCTGCTCGAGCTTTCAGTTCCCATCTGCCTTGATGCAACTCAACCACCTCCACCTGGAGCTGGTCCTGGTTCTCCAGCCAGCTCCATGCCTTCCCGTCCCAGCAGCACCCACAGCAGGGCGGCATTGCCGGGGCAAAGAGGGGACATCACTTTTCCCTCTCTCCCCACATCATTGCAGTGTTTACTTCCACGCGTGCTCTTTCCAATCTCGAAAGGAGACTGCAGGGTCCAAAATGACATTTCCACAGCAGACACATTTCAAGAGGAAAAACACCACTGCCCCAAACACAGCTCTGTCTGAATGCTGAGGACACCGATAAGTGGCTGCTGGCCCATAAGAATTCAAAGTATTTATCTAGATGAGCAGAAAAGCAGCCTTTTACTATCGCTGATGCAGGTGGCTTTGCTGGAAAGGGCTAGACCTGAAAATCAGGCCACCAGGCTTGCAAGCCCAGCTTTCTCACTGTGTGATCTCCTACAGGTCTTTTTTATAACCGTCCCTTTGCTTTCCCTGCTACACATTATTATCCCCATGAGATGATTTAATGATGATTTCAATGCGAATTAATTATTAAGGATGCTGGCATTCCCACTGCAGACCAGCCCCAAAGCATTTGCATCCATTTGTACTCCTTAGAGACCGTCAAGTAATTTCTAAGCAAAGAGCAGAGCAACACTGTTATTAAGCATTGACACTATTCAGCATTTAAATATCATCATCTCTGCTTGCAGACTCACGGGTTACAAGCTCACTGTGACCACCCAGCTCGGCACAGCAGCCACCAAGGGCTGGAGGACACCTTCAGGACCGGCTTCTCAAGCCAAAGATGTGGGACAGCAGCAAGGGACACGGAGACATCCCCAAACTCCGTCACAGGGGGAATTTTGCCCCAGAGCTGGGTCAGGTTGCCAGGGGAAGCAAAAGTCTCATTGCTCCAGGGCAGGAGAAGGTGGAAACACCATCAGCCTGAGGCCAGCGGAGAAATCCCTTGCCTTTCAAGAGAGTACAAGCAGGTGGTGGGTTAGGTACAAGAAATCCTGGAAAGCCCCATCCAAAACACCCGGGCAGAGACACCACCTTGTACCAGAAAGTGCTGAGGCTTTGCGCTGATCTCACTGTTTTCCCTCCCACCACGGCAAGAAGCAGGCCCAGGACCTGAGGATGGCAAGGGGAAAGTTTGCTACTTCTTGCTCTACTTTTAATTCCCAGTGTGGTTTTTTTGTTTGTTTGGTTGAGTTTGTTTTTTTTTTTTTGGGGGGGGGGGGGGGGGGGGGTTGGGGGTTTTTTTTGGTTTTTTTGTTTGTTTTTCTNTTACATGATTGGGACAGGAATTCCCTTTTTTTGTTGTTGTTTTTTTGTTGGTGGGGTTTTTTTTGGTTTGTTTGTTTGTTTTCACTTTTTGCCTTGCTGCAAACTCCCAAAGCTGAGCCAGCAAGAAACACCCTTTCTCTTAAAAACAAACTAAACCAAACTTTCTCCTTCAGCCATCTAATCCCAACTAATCACAGATTCCAGCGGAAGGGGTTGTCTCCCGTAACTATTATTATTTGTGCTTGTATTATTGTGCCAGTTTTAACATCCTTGGTCAAGATACAGACCCAGGTGAGGAGGGGCAAAACCCAAAAGCCAGGCTGATCTGGGTCTCAGCAGCATTTATAATCTGGATTTGGCCACTTGCAATACCAGCTGCCAGGCTTTGAGGTCCAACATGGAGTTGAACTCATTGGAAATCTGGGCTGCCCTGGAAATGACAAGTTAATAGCAGCCCCGTGCGGGCTCAGAAAAGGAACCAGCAAACTGGGGATGACAGGGACTGACACACGTATTCAGTTAATAACACACACCTCCATGGGTGAGGCAGAGCCTTGGGAGGGCCCCAGGCAAGGATGAGGCACCAGCTGCCTTCCTCCCACCCCGGCAACCCTTCACCCCAACTCAACAGTGGGCTCGGGTCCCTGTCCCCTTCCAGCACATTGTCCCCAAGCCGTGTGGCCCCACAACTGGGTGGCAGATGTGGGTGGTTTTTGGTTGTCTCGTTTGCCCGCTGACGCCAGGAGGAGGGAGATGGGTAAACCTGTCCTCCTTGCACAAAGCCTCCTTGCTTCCTTTCCTCCAAAAGCCCAGGGGAGAAACAAGGCGTGCGTGACCCCACCACGGAGGTATCCGTCTGTCAGCAGGCACCTGCGCAATGCCTGCTCAACATCTTGCCCAATTCAATTAAATTGAACACATCAAAGGCACTTTCAGTTCCTACGAGGTCCTTGGAGGGCACGCAGCCAGGGAGAGGACAAGGAGCCTTCCCAAGGCCTGCTCCACACAATTGGCCATCAGAGGAGCCAAGCAGGAATGCCCCAGAGAGGAAAGTCTAGCAAACAGCCTCGGGAAAAACAGATTTCGCATGGCATGTTGTTAGAGAAACATCTTGTTTCTCTCCGGAAGTTTTCCCCATCCTTTCTAACCTTAGTTGATTATATCTCCTAGTCCACTGGAGGATTTTGCTAGGAGGTTGTTACCTGCAGCTGGGAACCCAGGAGAGCATCTCTTGGCTCAGCGCTGCTTTTTAGCTAAAGCGAAGCGTGTGGCAGAGGAGCTGCCAGCAAAACACGGCCACCTCAGAGGGAGGTCTGTGGCGGGCGCCTTACGAAAGCGTTTGGAGGGTGGGAACAAGGCGCGTTTTATCCAGCTGGAGCCACAAGCAGGGCTGAAGGGAAATGGCAAGCAATTACTCCAGCTGGAATCTGTCCAGGGTGTCTTGAAATACCAGCTTGCAAAACTTTCACCAAAACATGCCAGCGGACCAGGTGTTTCTAGGATAACAGATCTGGTCTGTAACTCTGCAGTCTTCCGCAGGATCAGCAGAACCAGGAGAAAACCATTATCGGGAATTAATTCTGTAACAGATCCTCAGTCCCTCAAGACTGTCTGGGTCTGTTTGCTGAGCTCAGGACTTTGGGTGCGGTGGGAGGAGAAAGGCTCATTTATTTTTGGCTCTGAAGGGAGAATTCCCCTCTTCTTGCTCTGAAGAGAAATCCCTCCTGGCTTTTGACCCCATGGGATTTGTGCAGATCTGACTGCACCCAGCAGAAGGCAGCAGTGAATACAACTTTTTAGTGCTTTTTAACTTTAAAGAGGGATTTGAATGATTTTACCAATCGCCTGCATGTGGAGCTTTGCTCACCACGTGCTGGAGTGCGGAGGCAGCTGTAGATAACCCCAGCCGAGGTTCACTGCGTTCGCCATGGAGAGATGGCATCCCTTGAGAAAGGCAAGATGCAATCAACCAAGCGAGGAGAGCAGATCTGGCACCCAAACCCATTTTAAAAAAAATAAATAAGTTTAATCCTGGCACAAGGCTGCAAGGACTACAAGGGAACCAAGAATTCATTGTTTAGTGTCACTGGA
This sequence comes from Dromas ardeola, assembly GCA_013398915.1. Classification (NCBI taxonomy): domain Eukaryota; kingdom Metazoa; phylum Chordata; class Aves; order Charadriiformes; family Dromadidae; genus Dromas; species Dromas ardeola. Next base: position 219,621 of record VYZM01006882.1, read on the forward strand.
GCTGTTTTCCGCACCAAGATCTCAGTCCCCAACAGCCCCTTGTTGCACAGCGCTGAGAGCCTCCCCCCTCCGCTCCCTGCCAGCCAAGGACTCGCAGCTGGAGGGATTTAGGATGGAGGGCAGCGCCACGGGAACATGAAAGGAGACATGCAAACATGGCCTGTGTCCATGCAAAGCCTGCGGCTTTACGCTGGCATTCCCAAGAGCAAAATCATTGACCTCGTTGAGCAATTTCTTGAAAGGCAAAAAGAAAAGAAAAGGTCCGGAGGTGACAGGGGTAGGATACACCCTCCCTGGATACAGGCAGCGAGCACCCCCCGACTGCCAACCCACACTCTGGCAAAACCCGCACCCAGTGCTCTGTATGGGGCAGAAAAGCAGAAAGGCAGCAGAAAAGTCCACGGCCAGGCTCTGCAGCGATCAGCCCTCTTTCTCTGAGCCACGCCATCCCATTTGGCCTCCACCCAGGCACCTCGAGGGAGCCCCAACTTGCCTACGGCTCCCCGGCGAGGCAAAGCATCCCCCAAACCCTGCCCTGCTCCCAGGGTGATTGCAAACACTTGTTTCCTGGAGTTGAGCTGTCTTGACAGCCTGGGAGCAGCTCCAGGTCCTTAACTTTGCTTTAAGTTTCAACATCCCTGTGTCAATCGAATGTACTGGGAGCCCTGCCCCAGGAGAGCTCCTCCAGCCCGACACCCACAGCGAGACTTTTCAATCAAAAATACAATCCTCCCCAGTCTGCAAGGACAAGGGAAGAAGGGAATATTAACTACACCCCTGCTAACGAAACACCCAGCACCTGGCGAGAGGTAGGAAAAGGGAAAAGCAGAGGAGGGAGCACAGCATCGTTATGCAACCGCGTTATCTAACGACCACAGAGACACCCTATAGGGGCTCTTTGTTTGCAGAGGGAAGGAGAAAGAAATGCCACCAATATCTGAGTCACTGGTTCACCAAGAGGCTCCGAAGTTATTTTCAGATGGAAACTTTTCCAGTTTCACATGATAATTTGGGAGGCCTGGCTAATTCCCTGGCTCCACCCACCACCTTGTAACACAGCTCCCTGCTGCTCTTGCATATATAGATAGGTATGGCCCTACAACTGGGTGCAGACAGAAGAGCCTGGAGACAGAGGAAACCTCAACTTTCTTCCTTCCTCGCTGCCCTCCACCCGCTCCCACCATGAAGAGGGAAATATTAACCCTGGCCTTTGCTCGATCCGTCTTTGTCGAGTTCATCTCCACGCTCATCTTCGTCTTCATCGGCCTCGGCTCAGCCCTGAAGTGGCCGTCTGCCCTCCCCAGCATTCTTCAGATCTCGCTGGCATTCGGGCTGGCCATCGGTACCTTGGTGCAGGCATTTGGCCACATCAGTGGCGCCCACATCAACCCAGCAGTGACCATTGCCTTCTTTGTTGGGAACCAGATCTCCTTCCTCCGGACGCTCTTCTATGTGATCGCCCAACTGGTCGGGGCCATCGCCGGGGCTGGCATCCTCTATGGCGTGACACCAGTCAATACCCGTGGCAACCTGGCCATCAACGCGGTAAGTCACCCAGCCTAGAGATGGTTCACCTCACCGTGCGGTCTTTCCTTTCCTTCTGAGCAAGGAGCTGCTGCCGGTGCCAAGCCGGAGAGCCAAATCCATAAGGATGGTTGGTCTCGGCATATCATCCTGCATGCACAGAGGGACAGGAATGGGATAGGAGCAAACACCAGCATAGCCAGCAGAGTATTGACATGACAGCTTTATTGTGCTGGGTAATGAATGGTGTAGTTTTTCCCTCCTTAATAAGCGCTTCCTTTATCCTAAGGGCCCGAGTGAGTCACCAGCACCATTGGGATGTTCTTGACTGCAGCCTTTCCACCTGGAGATTAATGCTAGGATAGGAGCTGTGCCAGGACGGAGAGGGGAGGACAGGGAGCAGAGACCAGTCAAACCAGTATGGGCAGGGGGAGCAGAAGCCCACTCTAACTAGTGCGTTGGGGGAGCTGGGAAATGGACATGGATGGAGAGAGGCGGTGGAGAAGACCTGAAGAAGATCAAGGCGCGGGAGGGTGCGGAGAGGCTGCGAGTGGCAGGGGCTGCTCGAGGAGGAGGAGGGGAGACAGCAGGACCCTCTGAGATAAGCAGGGACGAGGAGCATGTCTCCAACCCTTGGGGCAGTGCTGGGAAACCACCTGAAATGGGAGCGGTGGAGCTACCGTTCCAACCAGCGCCAGGTCTTGACCCCTCGGAGCCGCAGAGACACATTGCAGATGGTTCGATTGCTAGGATAAGGTGCTGCAATGCATCTTATCCCACACGCTCCCCATCCCAAACCACTCAGCTTTAGCTAAAAAACAAGCTGCAATGGCTTGGGTTGCTTTGCCCTTCCCATGCCTAGTGGAGCCGAGTCCATCTGACAGTCCCCAGTGGTTGGCACAGAGGCACTGGGACAACAACAACGCGTCTTACCCCCGTGACCGCACCCCAACCTTCATCCCAACCCTCACCCTTCATCCCCTGTCCTCCATGGTAGCTGCCGGCGGCTCCCCAGCCTCCTGGGGAGGTGCTCCACAAAGCAGAGGGGAGCAGAGTCAGGATACAGCAGCTTGCAAGGATCAAGGGGGCAAGAAATGCAGGAAGAGGGGGACGAATCAGTGTGGGATTTGGTGGGAAAGCACCGAGCGTTACGGAGACAAGCAAGCGGAGAAAGACATGGAAAGCCCGGGGAAGGGAGGGCTCTCAAGGGAGAGACAGATTTTGGTGCATTAAACAGAAAGAAAGGTAACTTCTTCCCCTCTGGGGAAAGCAGCAGTGAGCCCAAGCAGTGGCCAGCACGGCACCTTTGCCCCTAGGTCCCCTGCCCAGCCCTGGGGCACTTCTCATGCGTGGCTTTGCCAACACAAATCCACCAGCAAAGCACCCAAGAGCCCTCCCAGTGGTGCCGAGCCCAGGGATGGTTAATTATTGTTGTTTTCAATGGTTCACAGCTCAACAACAACACGACCCCCGGCCAGGCCCTCGTGGTGGAGATCATCCTCACCTTCCAGCTAGCCGCATGCATCTTTGCATCCACAGACAACCGGAGGAACGGCAACGTGGGCTCCCCAGCGCTTTCCATCGGCCTCTCCGTCGCTGTAGGCCACTTGGTGGGGGTGAGTGTCCAGGCAGGAGGACAGGGCTCCCCAAAATACTCTTGCGTGGATGGTCCCAGAGGGAGCTGCATTGGGAGAGCCAACACAGGACGTACTGGGGCTCCTTCTCCATGATGCTGGGGGGGTCTGCACCTCTCTGCAAGAGAGGCAGCATCAGGGGCCATTTCAGTCCCTGCTTCTGAAAATTTGCTCGTATCTGCTAAGAAACATGATGCACCTTAACCTTGTTCTCCTTTCCACACTGACAGATCTACTTCACCGGCTGCTCCATGAATCCAGCCCGGTCCTTCGGGCCTGCGGTCATCGTGAGGAAGTTCAGCCCGGCTCACTGGGTGAGCATCGGCAGCGTGCCAGGATGGGCTGGCAACAAGTGGAGAGAGCAGCAATTGGCACGGGGGTTACAGGGCTGTGTGTTTCAGAGCCCATCCCAGACCTGGAAGGATAAAAGGGGGCTGGAGAATGAGGCAGGTTGTCCCCCTTGATGCATGTGGAACAGGTTACCCCTGTGTCACAAAAACACCAAGGGGGCAAGCATAAGCCAGGGCATCATCTGAGGTCAGTAAAGCCCACAGAAGCCCAGCTTAGGCTCTCCACGCACCCAGCGCTGTCTGCAAGCTCAGACCCAGCCTCGCAGAACAGGCTTAGGTGCCTCCTTTCCAGCACACCACATCTCTGCCTTCATAAAGACCTCCATGTCTTCAGCAAGCAAGCCTAAGAGGTGTACTGGAACGGGTATTTGCATCTCTCCATGGGCAAGGAGATGTGGAGCAGGGAGGGATGCTGGTATGATGGCAGGACCTGGTGCACCAGCCTCCAAGACCTGCTCTCACCCTCTCCCTCGTTGTTTTCTAGGTGTTCTGGGTTGGACCCATCCTCGGGGCTTGCTTGGCCGCTCTGCTCTACTTCTACATCCTCGTCCCCTACTGCATGAACATGTCAGATAGGGTTGCCATCATCAAGGGCACCTACGAGTCAGAGGAGGAGTGGGAAGAGCGGAGAGAGGAGAGGAAGAAGTCCATGGAGCTGACCCCACCATAGGAACAGATGAGAAAAAAACACAAGCAAAAAGAAGGGAGGAAGCCCCACACATGGGCTCATGTGTGCACCGAAACCAGACAATGAACATATCCAGCTACAGTAGACTCTTAAGCAAAAGTCTTGTAATTCAAAGACCACCTGCGACTAAGAAAGGAGTATTGCAAAGTCTGTGTATATAGTCTCTCTACGTGAGTGTGAGCGCTAGAGCCTCTCCTAGCTTCACTGCAGCCAGCGAAGGAGTCTCAGCCCAGGGCAGCCTCTCAGCTGTGGTTTTACACCCGCTCGGCTGCATCCCTGTCCTCCCAGGTGCCAGTTTTGCGTGATTTTCAGAGGTCCAAGACCCCGCATTCTGGCACACACAAGATTTCACCCCTGCGTCTCGTGGCCCAGGGGATGGAAACACTGTGTAGATACCAGCAAAGAAGAATGACCACTTTGGGCAGGTGAGTGCAACAAAATCCCCCGCTTTCCCCTCCCCACGGCCCACGCTACTCGTAGATGCTCTTTCATGCATTAGCTGGTGCTGGTGAGTCCTATTTATTTGTGGCTGCAGACAGGACGTGATTTTTGGATTCTGTGTTGAGATCTTTGTAATATAGTACATTATTTATTGTGAATAAAGAAAATTCTAAAATAAGTGACAGGCACAAATCTGCTCGGATATCAAACTTTAGGAGAAGAAAAAATGGGTTAAGCTGGGTGCAGAGCCATCCCAAAGAGCCAGGGCAAGATCAAGCACTTGGACCCCAAATCCCAGGGCAGCTGGCACCACAAGCCGGTGGTTCAGGAGGTGATGGTCATTGATTCCAAGAAAGATAAATGGGTACTAGCGTTGGAGTGGGGACAGAGCAGGTGCCTCACGACAGGGTGGCAGGTCCAGGGCAGTTTGAAGCCCATCTCCAAGGCCAGAGGAGCTGGGAGGAACCAGCAGCAATCCTTCAGGCACTTCACCGGTTTGACTCAGGCACGGCTTTCTGCCATACCAGTTCTCCCAGACAGCTCCACAGGTGCCCTCAAAAACTGACCCGCAACACTCCCCCAAACCCACACCTTCACCCTGACCTTCTGCCTCAGCCCTGCTCTTCCAGTTCTGCCACAACACTCTGCCAAAAACCATCTCGCTCCTGACCCGGGCATGGAGACACTGTCTGTTGGCCCCATCCCAGCAGCTCCCGAAATCCAGCCCCCGTGCTAAGCTCCACCATCACAGCCCCTCTCCATGATGCAAAGATGATGTTTCCACTGGGCACAGACTCCAAAGGAGGTGGGAGACGCTCACCTGGGAGCTCCCCGACCCCAAATGCAGCCAGACCCCCATCGGACATGTTATACCGCCTTTGCATGGTAGTGCCAGGGAAGACAGGCAGCATCACCTACATTTTCACATGCCTAAACGGATTTGCAGTCCAGGCTGTGGCACTGCATGAGCCTGGGGAGCAGCTGAGCCTTGTACCCTATTTTCCAATCGGCAACAGAGGAGGGTGGTGACAAGTGGGAGGAGAAAAGGAGGTGGAAAAGCCCTTAGTTCGGATCACACAGGCCAGCAGCAGAGCTAGGAAGCCATAAATGCAACCCTGCACCCCTGTCTTAACCCTCCCACCTCACCCCTCCTCAGGGATGGGCTGAGATTAACGACCCTCTGTGCCTCAGTTTCCCCTTTCAAAGGGGGAAGAACATCAAGCCCCTTTCTCACTGGGAAAGGACAGCAAGCTCTCAGAGTGAGGCCGAGTGAAGCGTGGGGCTGGGGCAGGTCCATTCCTAAAAGCCGCATCCCACAATCTCCCTCCACTGCACTCCAAAGGGTGCGTTGAGCCCCAGAGCAGGGAATCCTGAGCATCCTCCTTGTTTTGCTGCTCTAAGCCCCATCCTCTGCACACCAGAGAAGGATTCCAGGAGTATCCTGCACCCCATCCCGCAGTGGGAATCAGGGACCACCACAGCACCCCAACAGGGGGGCTCAGCTCTCATCAGCACCACCAGCGCGATCAACAACCGGGAGAAGAAACCCAGCCTGGGTGTGAGCCCTCCCTGGGGATGAATCAGAGGATCCTGCGGCAGCAGCTTTGCGTCAGCATGAAGAACATCCAGGACCTGGCTGGAAAACAGGGGCAGGATGGTCCCACGCAGGGCTGGGGCCATTGGAGAGGGGGGGCACAGGCATTTCATCCCCGTCCCCGACACACAGGCAGGGACAGACCCCAAACCCCAAGGTAAATGCGGGCTGGAGGCCAGCAGCATCCCTACACGGGGCAGAGGTCCGGTGCTGAGCGTGAGCCCCAGCACCCCTTCCCCACCCGGCTTCTCCCCGGTCCCTGTTGTACTTGATCCAGGCAAAGAGGCTGCATTTAATCCAGACCAAAGCCCGGCATCCAGCCAGTGCCGGGACGGAGCCCATGTCGGGGATGGGAAACCCTGAGGTCCTCCTGCCTGTTCTCACCTGCCCAGAACCGGGAACAGCAGCGCTCAAAAACAAATAGAGAATTATTTTTAAACATTCAAGCTTCTTCAGCCTCATTTTTAATGAGGTAGCTATGGCTGACCACCGGCCTTTCAACACTCCCTTAGCAGAAATAGACATTTCGCAGAAAAAAATACCTTTATTTCAGCAGACACAGCAAGAGCTGATAGAATCCCTGCACATGCAAACCAGATTTTCCTGTAGTGCACAATAATGCAGCTATGCCATGCTCATTTTCCCAGCTTTTCCCCCAAAACCAGAGTTTCCACGTTGGAAGCAGTATCGCAGCACAACCCCATCCCACACCCACCTATGCTCCCCTACAGATCCAGCCCTGCTTGGGTTGTAAAAGTCAATTATATTGGTGCTTTGTATTACCAGCTATTTTTTTCCCCTATTTTAAAGGCATATCACCAGGTGAAACTATTACACCAAAGCACCACGGCATACAATTCTTGTATATATTTGCCCTAATTAAGAAGCTGGGGGGAATGGATTCGGTTATTTCCTAAACATGCCTACTAGCATTTCTTCACACTAAGAGGATTTCACAGACTTTTTTCTCATATCTTTTCCATTAAGATGTAATTACTGTACAGCATTAAAAATTTCCTTTTTTTTGTTTTTTTTTTTTGTTTTTTTTGTTTGTTTGTTTTTGTTTTGTTTTGTTTTTTTGTTCTGTTGTTGTTGTTTTTTTGGGGGTTTTTTTGGTGTTTTTTTTTTTTTCCAGGGAGGAAAACCCCAACTATTTTTACATGTTGTAACAATCTAGAAACTTTTTTTCTTTTTATCCATCAAAGGGCTTTCAGTCTATTTAAGGAAGGTCACTAGCAGCTCTGTTTGTTTATCGCTTAGTCTCCCTCAAACACAAGCTTGCCAGGCCATTGCAGAGGCAGAAGGAACCAAGTGCTTGAGGAGAAGCAAGACCCAGTGTCAATATTTCAATTAAATAAAGATTTTTCAATGGGTTGTGGGCAACTCTTTGCTTCAGTCCCTTGCAAAGGGTCAGCCCCAGGTGAGAAGCGAAAACGCTCCACAATTTGGGGCCACATCCCCTCCTGCCCTCCTACCACCACAGCCTATTTTGCAACCTTAAGTGCTTTGCTCAAAACTGCTGTTTCTGACTTCACATGGAAAGCACGAGGCTGGTTTCACCTGGAGAACAAAGCAGAGCGATGCCTGGTCCTGCTCACTGAAAACAGGATGAGAGATGAAAAAGGAACCCAGGCAAACCACAAGGAGGCTGGAAAAGTGCTGAAGAGGGGTATCGCAGCACATCAACTGTCCCCAGAAAGTCCAAGCAACACAGGGCAGCAAACCCCATCTCCAGGAGGATTCCCACCACTTTGTTGGAGAGACCTAGGCATCCGGGAACCAACTCCAGAGCAATGTGAGCCACAAAGAAGCCAACCGAGAGATGTCCTCCCTCTGCCCAGGGCTCCACACCGCATTGGGAGACGTGCAAGGTTCGCAAATAAAGACGTTTCGGTGCATCATCCAGGGCCAATGGGCAGGAATGCTGCCAATGGAGGAGAAACATCCACGCAGAGACATGGCAGAGGCAGACATGGGTGTTGGTGTTAGTCATGGTACAGGCTGTGCCAGCACCTACCTCCTTTTGAGCTCAAGCACCAAGTCCTCCCCCTCCTACTCAGCCTCTGCCCAGCCTATAGTCACCACAGGACCAATTCCTTACGAGCCAGGAAACAGCTCACCTGGCCATTGAGACCCAACAGCCACCCTTCCTGTTGTCAATAGGCATCACCCTAGGCAATAGCCAGGTAACACAGCCTCCACCTGAAGATCAGCTGCTGTAATTCGTATTTTGCTCAGCAGCACATATCATGCATGATTTGGGGTTGGATGCATGTTGGGTCAGGCTTTAGCACCCAATGGCAACGGCCACCGCTGGTGTGAGGAGCCATGCAAACAGGAGCGTGAAGCCACCAGTGCCCTGCCTGGTCCTTGCTGGCTTCAGCATCACTGCTGTGTGCATGGGCAAAGCAAGGGAGGTGCAGCTCCACAATACATGGGAATCATGGAATGGTTTGGGACCAGAGGGACCTTAATGACCATCTCGTTCCACCCCCTGCCCTGGGCAGGGCCACCCCCCCCAGCCCAGGTGGCTCCAAGCCCCGTCCAACCTGGCCTTGAACCCCTCCAGGGATGGGGCAGCCACAGCTGCTCTGGGCAACCTGGGACAGGGGCTCACCACCCTCAGAGTGAAAAATTTCTTCCTAATAATCTCTCATCTAAATCTCCCCTCTTCCAGTGTAAAACCCTTCCCCCTCGTCCCATGGCTCCCCTCCCTGCTCCAGAGTCCCTCCCCAGCTTTCCTGGAGCCCCTTGAGGGACTGGAAGGGGCTCCAAGGTCTCCCTGGAGCCTTCTCTTCTCCAGGCTGAACCCCCCCAGCTCTCTCAGCCTGTCCTCACAGCAGAGAGGCTCCATCCCTCCCAGCATCTCCGGGCCTTCCTCTGGTCCCGCTCCAACAGCTCCATCTCCTTCTGATGTTGGGGGCTGCAGACACAGGAAAAGATGGCTGCTGTCCCCACAAAACCATGCAATTAAAGAGAAGGGCAGAAGATGTCCAGAGACCAGTCAGGGCTAGAACAGATCTGCATGGTGTCTCCATTCCCACCTCAGCACCTTCCTACAGCCCCAAAAATGCATCTTAAAGCTCAGAGTTGGAAGTTACTAGCAAGTGCCCCAAGGTGGGCAACCAGAAGGGGACAGGGATGAGCCTGCCCTGGCACCAAACATGGGTGCTCTGGAGCAGCACCCTTGGGACAGTGATGGGTGCCTGCTGCTGGGATGTTCCATGGAGAACAGACACAGGACCTGGAAAACCCTCACAAGAGCAGGTCCACCTGAGGGACAAACCCCCACTCTTGCTTCCACCCACCTTTCCCCAAAGAACAAACTCATCGCCCCATGAGAAAACAAGGTTCCTTCCCTCCCCGGCATATGGGGACCACAGGCTCAGCACCGGCTGGATCAGGGCTCTGTTTCTGCTGCCAAGTTTCCTCTTGCTCAAGCTTTTTGCCTTCGCTTTCCAGGATACAGACCGCCGCTGCCCATTTGTTCTTAATCTCCCTCCTGCAAACAAGCAAAGTCCAACAGCGGCTCGTATAATGGGTCCTTGTGCTGCTGGGTGGTGACATCAATAAAAGAAGGCAATAAATAAAGAAGGGAAAATAAAAAAGCAATCCCCGCAGCCCTGAGGTCTGCCTGACAAAGGTGCTTTGTTGGGAAAGGTCAGCTCTGGAGCCGGGAGGGTTTCCCAGGCACAGGCGCAGAGAGCAAGGAGGATGCGAGGATTTAGCAAACACAGAGGGGATTAAACACAGCTTTGTTAAACTACCGCCCAGCAGAGGCCTCTAAACTGTCCAAGCTCCCACCCAGGTGAGATGCACACTCAGGATTTGGGCTGGTTTACTCCAAAACAAGAGGTCCCCGAGCTCATTGCCTCCAACCAGCATCAGGATGCACAAGAGCAAGGGAGGACAAGTCCTCCAGGACCCTTCCCAGCAGCTCAGGCTGGGCATGAGATCAGGGAAACGGTTCAGCTCAGTAGCAACACCTAAAAAAAAAAAAAAAAAATGATAACCACTAGCCAGCAAAATAAAACAAATCCCCTGGCATGTGTCCTCCAGGATACAGGCCCTTCTCTGCCGGCTTGACATTAATCCTGCTTGGCAAAAGAGCAAGGGCTCTTTCACCCACAAGCAAGGTACAGCTGCAGGTTGATATAATGCCCTCTTGTGCAGCCCGGAAAAAAAAGTTTGATGAAAACAAGCTTAAAATGTCCTACACAATTTGCCTCTTTAAAAAAGCCACTAATAAAGGAAAATCCATTCTTCTTCCCCAACAATTCTTTCAGCTTTTAACTGTTGGGATTTTTCCCTCATTCTCAGGAGCTCTATTTGTTTGGTGACAGAGCGGCAGTTTTCCTGCCAAAGCAGCATCAGCCAGATAAAATGAGACCTTTCTCCACCTTTAAAAAAATTCCTAATTTTTAAAGCTATTTATCCAAACAGCCAATTGCTTTCTCACCAAGAGCCGTTGCCCCCCGCCTTAGAGATCAGAGTCCGTAGGAATTATGGCAGCAGTTATTAACACCAGCCGCCATCATAAGGGAAAGGGATATAAAACACTATCAGCTTATTTTGTTCCCAGTAGATAAGAAAACATCTATGGGTGTTTCACAAAGAAATACCGTAAGAACAGTTAATCAGTGCATAAAGCTTCAGAGTGTGTAAATATGCACCTACTAGCACTATTGACATCAACAGGCTTTTTTATCTACCCTGGATTTTTGCCACATTGTGTTAGGATTTTGCTTTGGGTTCTGAGCTAAAAACCACAGCTGAACGTCATTGACCAGCAGCGCTCGGTTCTCCCTCTCCGCAGGCAGCATCCCTGCAAGAACCAGAGCCTGTGCTCAAGTTTACTCATCCCTTCTCTATTATTCAAGCCCCAAATACTAATTTTTTTTTTTTCATGGAAACAGCAACGCATCTGAAGAACGCACCTTCGCTCCAGCAGCCACCCCAACTTTTCAGTGGTCGGAGAGAAGGAGGCTGAGGGGAGACCTTCTTGCTCTCTACAACTCCCTGAGAGGAGGGTGTAGCCGAGGCAGGGGTCAGTCTCTTCTCCCAAGGAAAAGGCAACAAGACAAGAGGAAACGGCCCCAAGTTGCACCAGGGGAGGTTTAGACTGGATATTAGGAAAAGGGTTATTAAGCATTGGAACAGGCTCCCGAGGGAAGTAGTTGAGGCACCATCCCTGGAGGTATTTAAAAGATGGGTAGACGTGGTGCTTAGAGGTATGGCTTAGTGACGGCTTTTGTCAGAATTCGGTTGATGGTTAGACTCGATGATCTGACTAGGTCCCTTCCTTCCAACCTAGACGATGCTGTGATAATAAGGTCTTCCCCACCGCAGAGCGCATCCACCCACACCAAGGCACGCTCCCAGCCGGGCTGTGAATGAGACATCCCGCGGCACTGGGAGCAGTGGGAGCAAACAGCCAGCTGCAGATTAGCTGCTGGGTTTTCAGCTTGTGCTGAAAACCAGCCCCACAGTCTCGAAACTAGACCAGAACAGCCAAACCAGGTACCCAAAACTGCAAGGGGCGTCTCTACCTGGGCATGGGAGCTGCAGGTCTGCAGGCAACCCCTGCCCCAACCTGGTGGGGCTCAAACCCTCCTGTACAAGGCTTGAGCACCACAAGAATAAATTTTGGACTAACATCTTGGAAAGAGGAGGGCTCAGACAGTTCAAGCTTGCCAAAAAAATAGTTGGTGAAAGCAGGCAGACAAACTTCCAGTCTCCAGGTGACAGAGTGGAGGCCAAAGGGTCTGAATTCTGCAGCTGCAGCTCCCCGACTTTATCATTTGACATCCCCTGGGGTGGACTGAAAACCATAGCCAAACATCTCCAGCTGAGCAAACACGGCTTCTCTATATAAACAAGCAAGTGAATCTTGAGGCATAATTTGTCATCTAATTACACCAACACACCCAGGATTAATTGTTGCATTTGAATGCGAAGAAGTTTTGATTTATGCCATGATCAGGTTTCATCAGCCAGTTACCAACAACCGCTGCCAAACTAAAAGCCATCGCAAACAGCCAAAGAAGGTCTCTAGTAGGGGACTTTTTGCAAAGCTGAGGAGTTAAGGGTTATTTAATCACACACAAGCCCGCTAAGGCCCCATAGAAATCAAGAGGGTGAAATTAAAGCCTCTACCACATTTGCTCCAGACTCCACTGAGGACTTTTTAGCCCATGCACCACAGTAACTTCCCTCATTAGGGTCCAAGATTTTTACAGCATTATGGGCAGGAAGAAAATGCAGGTTAAAAAAAATAAACCTGACAAAGTTTTCCACTTTTCAGAGCCAAGGGGACACTTGGCAGAATTAAACTGCAAACCACCACCTCCCTTTGTCTCAGATAAAGAAGAGTAATTAGAAAAACCACCCTAACCCTACACCAGGATTTTGGCAGGCTGCAGGCTCAGAACCACCGAGGTGCTGAGCCAAACCTCCCCACAGCCACCCAACCCCACGGGCATCGCCCCGGGAGCGCCCCACACACTCACAGCTCTGCTTGCCCAGGGCTGCCCCAGTTCAGCTCTCACAGGGCCCCAGCACAAACCAGCAACCGCTGGTGCCCCGAGGGACCAAACCTGCTCAGTGCACCCACAGTTTACTCAAAAACCACCTAATAGCACCTGGCATGGCAGCTGCTCTCCTCCAAAAGCAAAAGGGAAGCACCCACCTTCCACTGCAGAGCATCATGCTGGCAGGACACAGGGAGCAAGGGACAGCAGAGAAACCAGGCTGCAAGGGCCGAGGACCACAGAAGACCGGAGCACCAGACTTTGTAGGCAGCGAGGGCTCAGCCAGGTGTCCCCCATCCCACTCCACCTGTCCAGGCTGATTGCTGGGGTTTTAGCCAAAGGAGGTAAAATGCAGTAGTTAACCCAGGTGAAAGGACAGAGCCTCTGATCTGATCTTCATATGATCCCCAATGACCAGCAGCTCCCCCTGATGAGGAGTAGGGACGCTCCTTCAGCAGTGTCACCACAGCTGGATGCCCACCAGATCCCCAAAGAGAGAGCCCCACACTTGACCCTGATGCTTTTTTCCTGCAATTCCCCATTAGCCCAATCATCTCCCAGCCCAGCAGGGGCACGAGCTGGTTTCTTGTCCGCCCACCCACTAAGGAAACCTGTTCCACTTCTCCAGGCTCATGTTCAACTTTCCCACATGGTGAGCGCACCCTTGGCCGTGGCACCAAATGGTTTTCCTTGCCGTGCATGTCTCGTGGACATTTAGAGCTCATGAAAGGTGGTCGGGGACAGGAGAGCGATGGGAGCTGGGAGCAAGAGAGACCTCACATGGTTTCCTTCAGCTCCCTTAACAGCAAAGGGAGAAAAGTGGTAGATTCATCAAAAATGGAGATCCACCACAGGGTAGATACAGCCTGAGCATGGTTTTAGGAAAGGCTAGACTGCATTGACTCCAATTCGTAAGGGCTGATGGCTCCAAAGGAGCACATCACAGCCTGCCATGTAGCTCAGCACCATCTCTGCATCCCACCACACTCTTCCTCCCTGGCATCAAGGGTCAGCCACGAGCACAAGCCAGGAGGCTGCAGGCTCTCGACTGCAGCATCAAAGGCAGATACTGTTTTCTGCATAAAAACACATGCACAAAAGGGAAAAGAGGCAGGAAAATAATCCACGTCCTTCAGAGCTGCCAAAATCCCTTGCTGGGAACGCAGAATGTCTTTCTTTAATGGCCCTCCCTTTGCTCTTAAAGAACACCTGTAAAGCAAAACACAGGAAAAAAAGCCCCAAAGATGCTGAAACTGACGCACTCAGCGTCCCCCTGAAGGAGGTGTTTCAGGTTAAACCACTGACCCGAGAAGGTCTTTCTTTGCCCAGATATGGCTTGGCAGTGGCCGCTGCCAGCAAGAGGCAGAAGGCTCTGACGGACGGGTATAAAATTGCCTCCAATTCTGGCGGGGAGGGAGGAGACCATGAACACCTTCAGCCATGGGGAAAACAAGAGTGGAGAGTGTGGATCCACGGGGCAATGGGCTCTGAACTGCAGTTTTGGGGATGCACAGGGGAAGGGTTTTCAATCCCTGGCTCTCTTGCACTGCATTAGACCTAAAATGCACACCTGTGGGAGATAAGGGTCTCTTTGCAGAGGGTCTAAGAAGGCGACGTCAAAGCCTTTATGCCTCCTCGCTCGCAGTAAAACCCTCCAAAATTAACCATCACTTGGTTCAACTGCACCTGCAGCTGCAGGAGAGTAGTATTGGAGCAGTTTGATGTAGCTAAGGTGGCTTTGTGGTTGCCTTCAGGCTGTTGCATCAAGGCATCGAGGCACCGAGGCATCGAGGCATGCCAGCCTCACCCCACCATGTCAGGCAGGGAAAGCCAGCCCCAAAGCAGGAGCTGGCTGATGGCAGGTCTGTGAGATAATTTAAGAGCAGGCTTAAGCATAAACTCATCTTGCTTCCAGCCTGATTTTGGACAGGCCAGCAAGGCCACGTCCTATCATCCCCATTCGAGCATCCTGGCTCCTCCTGCCTCTCCCCACGTCTGCAGAGACCAAGACTGGCAGAGGTGGGCAGGTCAGCCACACAACTGGTCCTGGAGGCAACTAATGGGAAAGTGCAGCAAAGGTTGGATGGGATATAGATGAGTTTATCTAAGGGTTGGTGGACATGGAGTACGGTCCAGGAGTTTTCCCGTACCAACTTCTTTGGTCCATGCTCCATCAGTGCAGGATGCTCGTATGACCTCAAAGGTGCTTCTCCAAAGATGCACATGGAGCAGGCATTTGAGCCAAAACCACCCCAACTGGGCTGTGGCATCACTACGCCACCACCGACAGCATCCCCCAGCCGGGGGTCTTCAACCCCCGAAGAGAGGGGCATCACATCACTTCGGTCCTTGCAGGGACAGAGCTGGTGTGTTGGGAGCTGCTGAGCAGTGAGGAGGCTGCGAGGCAGAAGGACGGGCAGAGGAAGGCTGCCACCTGCTGTCCGTAAAAACCTCTCCGAGTCTTAAAATGGGACAAAATCCAGATCTACACGTGCATCTTAAAACACAGGTCCATGCCCC
This sequence comes from Dromas ardeola, assembly GCA_013398915.1. Lineage (NCBI taxonomy): Eukaryota > Metazoa > Chordata > Aves > Charadriiformes > Dromadidae > Dromas > Dromas ardeola. The sequence continues at coordinate 234,902 of VYZM01006882.1, forward strand.
CATGCTTCAGTCCTCCAGGGTGGGAAAGCCACCAGCAACTCAGCCAAGGTGGAAAGGGGAAGATCACAAAGGACACTTGGGAAGGGGAGACCATCACATCCCAACAGGCTAGTGAAAATCACCAGTGGACAGTGGAGGAAGTGTCCCGTAGGACATTCTCCAACCCACGCTGACACTGGGAGGCACGATTAAGAAAACCAAGAAGCAACCCAGCACGCACTGCGCTGGCTGAGATGAATTTATCTTCTCCTGAGCCCCCCCACTGCTGCAGGTAGCTCATGTGTCTTCCTGGGCCAGGGGGACATCACAAACAGTGTCATCAGGAGCTAATTAATAAATATCCCATCCAGGTGATGGGTAGGACATCTGGACTTCTCCTCCAAAGGCTGAGCTAATTAATCTCCTACCTTCTTCCTCTGATGTCAGGCTTTGTTGTAAGGCCACTGTTGGGCCTAATTAAAAGGATCTTCAAGAAGAATGTCCCCTGAACACTAGCCATATTTTGACAGTGACAATAATTGCAGAAATCTCCTTGGTAGAATAATAATAATTACCCAACCATGAGAAGAAAAGTCCCAGGAGGAGAGGACAGTAAGTGGCGGAGAAATCAGGACTTGGAGCCCTTGTGTCTTTGGGTGGCTGCTGTTAGGCGAGGGAAAAACATGGCCCAGCTTCCTAAGACTTTCTTTTCTCTGACCATTCACCATGCCTCTGTCAAAAGGGCATATTTAGTTCCCCGAGCACTGAACCATAGACATTCCTTACCCAATAGCTCCCCAAATACCTCAAAACTGCCCCAGAAATGCAGCCCTCAAAAGCTCATCTGACCTCCCAGCACCTTCAGGGACCTGAGGGCTTTGCTCCGTGTCCACCTGGAGCTGTCAGCACCCAGGGCCAGGGCCAGTTCTTTAGGGCTACCCTCAGCTTTACTCTTCTCAAGCCTTTTTTCCTTCGCTGGACTCAAGGATTTGAAAAAATGAGCCCAGTTCCCAGGAGACGCCCCTGCAAAACTATTGTCCTTGGCCTGATGAGTTCCAGATGTTCCCCCAGCTCCTGGGCTGAGCCCGGATGTCCCATGGGGAAAAACACTGACCCAGATCCACAGCCACCCACAGTGCTTCCCGTCATCCCCAAATCGAAGAAATGATGGTGAATGGCCCCAGTTTCACACCTGGCCTTGGGGGGACAAGCCCAGGCTTGGACCAAAAGTGATGGGTCTCCAGCTGACGAGCCCTCACCCCAATTTTACATGGCAGGGAGCAGCAGCAAGTGCTGCTGCAAAATGCTTCTTTTACATTTTTGCTCTTGCTTGTTTCCTAATGTTTTTTATCTCAACCCAAACGTGTTTGAAAGGGCAGCCCCACGGGCAGAGAAATCATTTCTCCACGCAAGATGTGCTGTGGCAATAAGGGGCCATCTCACCCGCAAGGAGCAAACCAATGGGTCACTCCTTCGGTCCGAGACGCAGAAAAAAAATAGAAAAGACAAGAGAAACAGCAACAACAACACACAAAAAAACCCAACAAACCAACCCCTCGCTGAAGGTGGAAAATATGGCAACAACTGTATTTTTTGCAACAGCCCCACTTAAAAAATCCTGTAATGATTCATAATGACCCATCCAACTAAAACCAGGAGTCCCGGTGACCTACCCGTCAGCTTTTAGCATCCTGCTAACAAGCTTAAAAGCACCGGTAAGGAGAAGAGTTCAGCCACAACCAGAGTGAAGGAGGAAAATAGGATCTTGCTTTTAGAGGAACAGTTGTCTCTGCAGAAGGTAAGTGCCTTTTCCTCCCTTCTTTACTACCAATCTCCGAAGAAATTAACGCAGCATAATGAAAGTGCTTGTTGACAGGCAACCAAAAGTCTGATTTTCAGCAAATGATGGGTGGGGTTTGGCATTTTACTCCCCCTGAACTGCTGAGGCATCCAGCAAAGATAAGAAACGTGAAACTCCAATTAATCAACTCTATTGAAAGCTTCTTTTCTGAGCAGCTAATGGTGGGGAAAGTTCTCCAGCACTCTGGTGATAAGCTCAAGATAGAAATATTGCTCCTACCCAGAAAAGAGGAGCTTTGCGATAAAGTTTATTGCGATTAATTATATCTTTAGATTATACAAACCTGTCCTTGCGGCTGTGTGCCTGCGCCTAAGCAAGGGTAGACGTGCTGGTAGGTAATTGTGGGGATGCGATTTTCACGTGGACCCATCAAAATGGTGCCTGGGAAGGAGGTTGTCCTATTCTGGGTCTGTCCTGCCGCTGGGGCTCCTGCAGGGGCTGGGGGGTCGATGGCGATTACAGCCCTGGACATTTCTATCTTGATTCCTGCCTTCTCCAGAGAGACAGATGCAGCTCGTCCGCTGGCTGTACCTCTCTGGGCTGGTGTTTGCCGTGCTGATCCCGGCGGGGTGGCAGATGGGCACCAAGGACTTGGAGGACACGTCCAGGTACGGGGCACCGGAGCTGGCCGGGGGTGGCCAGGGGCTGTCGCAGCAGCTCAGCCCTCCCGGCTCCCGACGCCGCCGGCTCTCCCGGCTCTGGGGCTGTTGCCATGTGCCTCTCTTTTCTGTTTATCCGGACAAACTCCCTCCCGGCTCCCCACCAGCCCCCACAGGGCCATTGCCATGTCCCCCCCCCCCGGATTTCCGCGTCCAAACAGAGACGGGGNAGTGTCAGAACAGAGACGGGGACACGGTGGGGCAGACAGGATGGGCGACGCTTCGGGCAGGGTGCTGAGCCCCCTCTGCGCCAGCAGAGACCTTCCTCGGGACCTTCTGCTGGGGTGAATATGTGAAAGGGGGGATGCCGACATCAGGTCTCCATCCTGGAGCTGGAGGAAGTTGATCCAAACACCGGGCCGGCACCATGCTCCCTCCTGGGAACAGCAAAAGGGATTAGGGTTGGGGCACGAATCCACCACAGCCGAGCAAGACCTAAGGCAAATAATATGGGATTGGATATGGCATGTATTTGATGTCAGGAACACCCCAGCCAGGCTCAGTGGACCCCCCCGAAACTGAATATTATTTTTATCTACTATTATCACTTTTCTGGAGGATGCTCCACACAGTGAAGTACTTCAGAGGACCCAGCCCCTGCCCTGGGGACCTCGTGCAGGATCCCGATCCCACGACTGTGCATTAAACCCCGTTTTCTCCCCCCATCCTTCTGTCCCACGCAGGTGGCAGTCAGACGAGTCGCAAAGCGCCCGAAACTTTGCCTCCAACACCAAGCGACACTCAGAAGGCACCTTCACCAGCGACTTCACCCGCTACCTAGACAAGATGAAGGCCAAGGACTTTGTCCACTGGCTCATCAACACCAAGCGGTTCAGGTGAAACAGGGAGAGGGGGACGGGGCTGTGCTGGGAAATCACCTCCCGCCGCCCCGCCANNNNGGAAACCCCCTCCCCCCGCCCCGCCAGCCCCTGATCCCCATCGATGATGTGGTTTTAGTTTTCCCCTCTGGGTTTTTTCTTATTTTCAGCAGCTCCACCAAGAGGTCCCTGCAGGAGCAGCCCCGCAGCATCCCCTTCCCACCCGCGCTCCCACCGCCGGCGTAAGTCATCCCAAATGAATGTGAATTAAAACTGAATAAATGAGGGATTTTAACATGGAGCCACAAATCGGGGGGGGTCGGTGCAAAGGCTCCCTACGCCTGATGCTGCTTCTCATTTTCGCTGGCTCAGGTGGATTCTCTGGTGTTTACTTCCAATAAAACAAGACAAAGATAATTAAGCTATCTGGGGGGGGTGGGGGGGTGGAATTAATAGTTTACGATGGAATGAGGCTGTTTTGTTCTCACCAGGCTTTGTCCTGACGTCTTACACTTCGTTTCAGTGTTAACATGGTGGGATCATTTGCGTTTCTAGGGGGTTTGACCATGTTTCAGTCTCCTTGAAGCAAAGCAGCTGCTCCTTCGCAAAGGAGAAAATCACCGCTGTTTCAAAGCTTCTTAAAGGGATTTTAGGAGGAGCTTCTATTCCATGAAAGCATTTGGTGTTTGTTTGCTTTTGAATTTTAAGGTACAATTAAATGGCAAATCAAGGCATCAGCTTTCCAGCACCATCAGCCTGGGGATGTCAGACCCCTCCGGGGATAGGATGCTCCGCAGGAAGGATTTATCCATTGGAGTTTCCCAGTTGCCGCCTCCTAAATTTCTCCCACACAGATCAGCCGCTATTCAAACCTCTATTTCTCTGGCTCCGTTTTCTCTGTAACCACTGCGGATCCCGCAGCTTTCCCTAAATTGCAATAAAACCTTCGCTAAATCCGGCAGCTGGTTTGTGACGTCTCCAACCCTTTTCTGAGCATCCCATCGGGATCCCCGTCCCCAGGGATTCCAAGGCACCGGGCTCCGAGCCCCAGCTTGGCTCAAGTGCCCCATTTTTCTCTCAATTCCTTGAGTTTTAGGCAAAAAAAGGCAATGGGGATGCGCCTGTCTGACCCCACAGAGCTGTGCCAGAGGGGATTTTGAAAGAAATTTGAAAAAAAAAGAAATATATATATATAAAAAAGATAACTAGAATCTCTTTGGCTTTAATTTAATGAATTTCATTCTAATTAATTGTATTGCAAATGGTAAAAAAA
>VYZM01006882.1:239992-261940 GCA_013398915.1 Dromas ardeola
AAAAAAAAAAAAAAAAACCAAACCAAAACCCAAACACAAAACCACACAAAGACTCAAAGTGATAAATAACACAGATTCACTTGGTGGATTTTTCTCTGCCCGCCCCCCCACCACTGCGTTTAATTTACAACACAGAGCGTTTCCAAACTAGAGCATCTCTTACAATAAAATAAACGTATTTCAGCATCTCTGGAACAAAAATAATTTCTGTATTTCTACATGTAGCGCACTGGGGGGAAAAATAAAATAACTAAAAAGAAAAAAGTGCCAGCACCTTATTTATTACCTTTTTACATCCTTTTTTTACCCCCTCAGGGATTTCCATGCACTTCATTTTAGGAAACTTCTTTTGCGGGGGCTGACAGGAGATTTAGGGAACTGTTTTAAGGCACCAAAGACGAGGAAAACACCCCGCGCCTGTCCCGCATCGACGGGATGGGGGTTTGCTGCCGAATAAAGCACTGCAGGTCACTTCAAGGATATTATTTTTAGTCCTAAAGTGACTCCAGGAGCAGCTTTGAGAGGGTTTCCCCCCCACCCACCATATAATTCTCCTCCGCACAGGGAAATACTAAATTCTCCCAAAATAAGGAGGTGTCCACGGGTTTCTGGTGTATTACGGGGGGAGGCAGGCTCAGTGCTGGGTCCCACAGCCAGCCCCAGGGGTTACAACTGCCTTTTAGGTGGCCCAGAGCCACGTCATTAAATAATTTATTTCATTTAATTAATAAATAATTAATTAAATAAATAAATCTAGCCCTGTAAACAGCAAAAAATAAAGCTTCAAATGCCAAAGGCGGCTGCAGCGGGCATGCCAAGGAAGCCTGGTTTGCTTTTTAAATAAGGAATTACAGAGGCAATTCGAAGGTTTTCCAGCCGACCCCGAGGCCAGGGGAGATGCAGAGCCCTGCGGGGCCAGACCCAGCCCCCTCTTCGTTAAAACCAGGCCCGTTTTCCCGCCAGGGTGGGTGGGTTCCTTTCTTTCTTTCTTTTTCTTTCTCTCTTTCTTTCTTCCTCTCTTTCTTTCTCTCTTTCCAAGCTGGAGAGATGCCAGGCACATGCCAAAAACGAGCCCAGGCTCCAGCCCCAGTCTCTGCCAGGAGGGAGCTGAGTTCAGCCCAGTCTCTCCTCTTACAGAGAGGAAAATAAAAAGGGGAAAAAAAAAAAAAATTGTCCTATATTAAAAGTGTATAATTCCATTTTAGGGGCAGGGCAGCAATGGGGCTGGCAGCACAACCACCCAACTCTGCAGCCATCAGGGGTCACTGCCTTAATGCATGTACATCAGGGCAATTAAAGTTTCTTTTCCAAAGTGTGGAAAGGTGGGGGCTCACCTGCACCGGACTGTTCCTCTGTGGGACGGGACACGCATGGAGGAACAGCAGCAAGAAAACCCAGGCTTTGCCCCTTTCCCTTCCTCCAAGCCTTTTGCTTTTGCCTCCCCTCCTTCTTAAGAGCTAAACCAGTTCCTTCCTCCTCCGACCGCCACCATGCTGCGCTGGCACCAGCCGGTTGGCAAGACCCCATCCCGTAAATCATCTGGTTTTTGGTGATGGGCTGTTTTCATCCTTACAGAGCAAGTTTATATGGTTTTTTTTTTTCTTCCCCCTAGCAGTTCACAAGAAGCACCAACTTGCCCTTGTCATTTTGGGTTGGTTTGATGCAGAAAAAGGCTCCCGCAGGGGATGGGACAAGATGATGGCAGGAGGGTTCATGTACCCATCCCACCGGTCACAGATGCCAGGAGCAGGTGCTGGCAGAGGACCTTTTCTTCTGGGTTGTCCTCTCCTCCCGGGCTCCACATCCCAGGGCTGACAAGAATGGAGCAGGAGAACCATCTCTGCTCAACAGCTTCTTCCTGCAAAGGGGCAGGGAAAGGGAGGAGGAAAAGGCACCTTCCCACTTTCCTCCTGGCTCATCCCACCCATCCCTGGCCATCCCAGGCTTTGCAAGGAACTAAGATGAATTAAAAACCAGAGGGAGCCAGGGAGGGAAAGGGAAGGGATGTGGAGGAACAGCAGAGGGGCAGAGGCCCAGGTCCCACCTGGCCGCTCCCATGACCACAGGGCGTATCAAAGTGTTTGACTTTAAATGCTCCCTTATATTCATTTACAGCCAGGGGACAAGAAGGTGGCATTTCTGCCTTTTCCAGCTTCCAGGGTGATGGTGGAGCCAAAGCAAGAAAAAAAACCAAACCAAAATAAAACCCCAAAAAAACCAATATAAAACTGGAGCGTAGGGAGCAAATGCTTTTCCTTTTCCTTCGCCCAACTGCTTGGACGCTCCAGGCTGCTCCACCACGGAGGGCAATCCCTCTCCTACCGGTAAGAGACATAAGAGTGAACTGAAGGTAGGACCCCAAACCAGAGCGAAAACCTAGTCGTGATGAAGAAGAAAGTGGAGAATGCGTCAAATATACCAGCAAATTATTTTGTACATTCAAAGTTTATATTTGGAACAAAAAAAAGAGAAAGAAGAGGAGGATTTAGATATTAAAAAAATAGCACTAAATGATAAAGCGGTAGCAATCCCTCTACCACTACAAAACCGCAACAACACACGCACGTACACACAGAGGCGGAACAACAGCGAACTCCCACGGACTGTGATGTGCACCTCAGTTTGCTGGTGGAGAGATACGGAACGCCTGAAGCACACCAAGGACAGCTGAAAACATCGGCATGGCTTAAATGGGAATCCTCCAACTGAAAAAGAGCGGTTTCTCCCCGTGTCTGCGTTTGGCACATCCCTGAGTCACGTTCTCTCTCCTCTCCTTCAAAGTCAAGATTCCTAAACATGAAAACGGCAGGGGGGGAAGAGGGAGAGCATCGTCAGTGGGGAACCTGCTGGCTGCCGCCCCGATCGTGGGACCACACTGGTTCGCGTGCCGCGGTCCTCGCCGTCTGTCCTGGTTTGAGCGACACAGGACTGATTCCCCTTCTAATGCTTGGGAAACCTGCACTTTTAGAAGATTCTAGTGTCTGATTTGGTGAAAATATTTACTTAATCGCCAGCTCTGGGGGGTGGGTTTCATGGTCTCAGCATTTTTGAGCTCACCAGGTGCAGGGATGAGGAGGAGCAAGACCCAGGCACTTGACCCAAGCTGCCAACAGGATTATTCCATACCATGATCAGCACATTCCATAGAAATTAGAAAGTTTGCTGAGGAGTTCTCTCTCTCTCTCCTTTGCTGGCTGCCATCCTGAGCACTCCTGGCCCCGGTGCCGGAGCCCTGAGCCCTTCCCTTCCTCCCGCAGCCGCGGCACTCGCAGGGTCCCACACTGGCTGTCCCCTGCCGGGAGTGCACGGCTTCCTATGATAGAATGGGCTGGGTATAGTCCTTGGGTATTTTATATAGGTATTGGGATCAATACTGGTTCTTTAGTGTTATTAACGTTAATTATTTAGTCTTATTCTATTAAATCTGTTTATATTTCATCCCTCAGGTTTCCTTGTTTTTCCCCAATTCCCCTTCCTGGGTGGGGAGGGGTCATCGGGTGAGAGAATAATTGTCTAAATGACAATAAATTGTTGTGGGTTCCTCAAACCATAACACGGCCTGTTCCCAGGGATGGACCCATTGCTCGGCATTGCTGGCAAAGAGACCTGTAGGCATGTGCCATCTCTGGCAGAGGAGCAGGGCCATGTTCACACGCAATCCTTTACCTCCTTCCTCTCCAGATTCAGAGCGTTTCCGTGTTCATAGTGAGAGCCTTCCATACGGTTGTTTTCGACATTTCATCCGAGATATTGATCTCGGAAGGATCAGTCCTGCAATAAATATTTCAGATAGCAATCCCTGATGGTGGGACCTGATGCCACCAAGTCCTTCAGCATCAGCAAGAGGAACAGGGGGGTCCGGAGAACCGAAGCTCAGCAGGTTTTGCTGGATGAGGAGTTTTGGGGGACAAGCCTGAGAGCTGCAGAGCTACAGCCCCGTGCAAAGGCTCTTGCTGGTGCTTAGCCCTGGAGCGGGCTCTTTAAGCCCCCGCTGGTACAGATCATACCTGCGGCTCCTCATTTTTAAGTATGAGGATCTCCAGGTACCGTAAAGTCACTGATGATGCAAGTTTTTGGGGGTCAAACGCGAGTTGTGCAGCCACTCTGCTTGGAGGCAGAGCCCTGCCATCACCTCCTGCAGCCCTGCCCCTGCATTTGCTTTTCCCACCAAGCTGACTGCATTCCAATGGGATGCTCAATAAAGATGCAAGTGGAGAAAATTGTGCCAAAAACCTTAAAATTAATCTTGCCGGGGGTCTTGGTGCTTGGTGGGCCTTTACCTGTCACTGCTTTGCTTTGGGATATCCAAGTTGCTGGTCTTCCCCAGTTTCAGCCGAATTGAATTTGCAGCAGCAGCTTCCATCATCTTCTGGGATTCCTGACAGAAAAGGGGACAAATCAAGTTCTGCATCTTTGATCAAAGCAGAGATAAACTAAACACCCAGCAAAACGCTGCACGCTGCGCTCTCCTTCTGACCTTCTATTAGTGCAGCATGGCAAAGATCTTTCACTTCAAACATTTTGAGGGGTTAAAAACACAGTTATGAGCAAATTTTTAAATAATAATAATAATAATATTTATTATAAATTACTCATTTCAAAAATTATACCTCTATTCAAGTGTTAAGCCCACTGCTAATTTAGGAAAAAAAGGTTACGATGTGGGATCCAGGCTACCAGGATCTATTTCTGTTGAGTTCTGATCCTTTAAAGGCAAGCTGAGATAGACACTTAAAGACAAGCTGAGACAGAAACAGGCAATCTCAGAGCCCGAGGGAGATGCCAAGCCCTGAGCATGCAGCAAGCGTTACCTCCTCTTCTTTGGCTTCATTTTTGGCATCGTCCAACTTCTTCTTCTTGCTTTCTGGCATAAGATCATCCAGAAAGCTGAGCTCTCGCTTTGAGAAGCAGAAATCCATCACTTTCCGGACAAAAACAAGAGCCAAAACCTTCACAAATAAGAGGGAAGATGCAGTGAGGCCAGAGATGACGCTACATCTCACTCCAACGCTCCAAACCTCCTGCTGCCAAGCAGCGCCAGCTCTTACCATCATGGGAAAGACGATGGCAGCACGGGACACCTTGATGGCCCAGAGCAGGACGAGGCAGATCAGCTGGATCATGGTGAATAAATGCACCTTCCGCAAGGGAACGTGCCGCAGGTAGATGAAATCCGGCTGGTGTTTCGCCGGCATCCAAAACAGCTTCAAGCGATCGAAGAACTGCAAAATAAAAGGGGAAAGTTGCCACCTTAGGACTATGGCAAGTTTCTGGCCCTGTTGAGACGTGGAGGGAGCTTTCAGGATCTTGCTGGCAATGTGAAATCCCGGATCCCACTATGCTCCTCCTGGGAGAAGCACCCATTTGCCCTTCGCTCCCTCTGTAAACCAGTTTGCCCATGAGGGCTGCCCACCAAATTGTAATTATTTCACATTATTCTATTATCAGCATTTCTTGGCATGCTGAATCCCCCAGCAAGGATTTACTCTGGTGATAGAAACTGCACTGAATTCCCCCATTTTCACGTAATCACTGACCTGCCCTAAACCACGCAACAGAGTGTGCTGAACTTGCCTGGTCCTCCCAGCCCCATACACCTCCTGTTCCTCCACCACACTTTTCTTTACACAAAATACTGCCATTGCTTGCTTTCGGGAGCGGTTTTTTCCTATACCACTGCTTTTTTCCTGCTTCTCGGGAGATGAAATAGCAGGGAACCAACATGCTGCATGCTGTAAAAGAGTCTGTACCTGAATTCCTTTGAGAGACGACACACCCATGTAGAGAAAGACGCCATAAAGCACAGGCATTGGTATGAACTGGGAAAAAAAAAGAATGCAATAATGTATTTTTTTTTTTTAAAAATCACATTTTCAGTATTACCGGTCTCTTCTACAGGCACTGCCTAAAATTGCCTAAAGCTTTCCAGTTTCCACGGCATTAAAGATGTGTCGGATTTTAACCATTAGAGATGTTGTGCATGCAAATGAGTTAATGCTCTGCTTTAGGCTGAACTTCTGAGTTATGTTTCATCAGAATAATCCGATTTTCCAGAAAGGCTGGAGGAAAATAGGTGATTTCACCCATGCTACCATATGCCACATTCTGTGACGGCAGAAAAACATTTCTACATATTCTTGTGGCAACATGCAAAAGCAAAGTGCCTCCTTTTAGCCTAGAGATGAGATTACTTTGTGGGAGGAACACACAGAGAAGCCCATGGGAATGATTTCAGTGTGTTTAGCTACTGGGAATGGCTGTCCTGAGGTATTCTGGGGGAGCAAATTGCAACTGCTAACATGCTGCCTGCTTGAAAGAGAGCAGATGTGCTGGTCTGAATCCGCTTAACTGTAACCCATAAACATGGGTGGGTCTGAAAGACACCTGAAAATTAAAGCCGTTGTCTCGCCCGCTTGCCTCGAGGACACCAAACTGGGCTCTGAAGGGCTGGAAAGCGTAACCAAGGCTGGTTCCCACCATGGGTCAAGCCTCAAGGTTTGGGATCTCCTCCTCCTCCATTCCATAACCACTCAGGCCCGGAGAGTGGAGACTATTTTTGTATAACCTCCCTGTTGGGTGTTTCGCATTTTCCTCTTACCTTTAACACCGAAGTGAGGAAGACAGAGCAGCCCATGAGCACAAAGATCATCAAGCCGGTGACTCTCTGCTCTCGTATCCCCAGAAACTTGGGTTGTTCTCCTGGAGCTGAGCAGCCAGATTCTACTTTGAGGCTGTTCACATGGGTGATGGACAGGACAGTTGCAGCCACAAACCAGGGCAGCCCCATCACGGAGCACACCCCGAGCATCACGGCCACCATGAAAAGGTCCAGGTGGTACCCGCATCCTTTCTGTGGGGAGCAAAACAAGGAACAGAGCATCCCACAGCACAAGAGCAAGGACAATGCCGCAAGTCAGACTCAAACCCTACTTGAGCGCAAGCCACCTTCTTGAAAATTTAAAATAAGAATTGGAAACAAATAAGGATGTATCCAGTCTTTGCGCGAGCGCCTTGCGTGAAAATCTGGCAGGAGTTCAGACAAAGTGGATTTGGGGGTTTTGTGCGATATCTACTTCTCAAAAAAAATTGACCATTTTCTCATTCATAATGAAATTTCTACCACTTGCAAGAAAGACGTGACTCCAAGTTATCCCTGGCAGCGTGTCAAAACGACTCATTCCCCCAGCTGCTGTTGACATTTTAAGACAAAAACGCACTTCTATATTGCTCTAAGATTAATTGCTCCTCCGAAAGATTGCTCATCTGAACTCCTTTGTCATTTGCTCCCTGTGTCGTCATTAATCCAGGACAGCATCCTGCCACGCCGCCTGACGTTGTCCCAGACCAACGCCTTCATGAAGCATTTGGAATAGGAGCTTCTCCCCACACCTGCAGCTCAGAGTGGGTTGGGGACGGGGTTGTCTCCCACAGTCCCTTACCTTCAGCTTGTGCTCGTTCCTGTTCACAATAACGGCAGTGATCTGCTGGTCCATGAATATCAAGATGGTGCAAAGCAGAGCTGGGATGAGCGCGGCCAACACTGTCCACCAAGGGTTGGGCCCTATGGGGTTGATGAACCACCCACGGTCATCTCTGGTAGGCTGCGACAAAGCACAAACATCAGGATCAACTCACAGCCACTGCACTGGCTTTGATTTTCCTCTCCATCCCTGGGTCAGAGCATCTCCCAGCCCTGACTTCATGTCACCCTCTCCCATGGGGTCCAGCAGTGCTGGTATCCTCTTCGCAAGCACCTATAGATACTTCTCCTGTAGGGATCTAGTTTTGGGGCTGTCTTCTTGTTTCCAGAAGGAAACGATGCACTTGGAAGTGAAAGTGGAGATGGTACCACCACCAGCATCTCCTCCAGGCTCAGCCCTGTCCTGCCCCAGCATCACCTTGTGGCATCCCCAGGGGCTGAAACTAGCTCCGTGCCCAAACCCCCCATTACCTTGAACATATGGGGGACGTGGAGCTTTGGTGATGGGATCCCAATCATGAAGTCAATGAGCACCATGACGACGATGGTGAGGAAAACAGCAAAGTCACTTACTGTGGACCGTACCTGGGGCAAGAAACCAGAGCTGAAAGGGGCATCGCAAACAGGGCCATAACAGGAAACGGAAAAGTTAATGCCATCAAGAACATTAAAGCCGGTTAATAAAATCCCACCACTCTGAGGACATGCAGCCAAATCCCTTGGTTAGATACTGTTGTGGTGTTTGTCCCTGTGAGATCTAGCGTCAGACAATAAAAACGTTTAATTAGGTGGTAAAGGTGTTGTTTTATTTCAAACCTTAAAAAAAGAAAATATTAAAAAAATAAGGAAACGGATGTCTGCCACTACTGCCACACTCACAGCTAAAATGGGAATAAGGCACTGAGGCATCATTTGCTCCTCAAAGGGAAGAAACAGTCTCTTTTGTGTCTTTTTCTACGGCAGCTCCTCATTTGAATCAACTTTCCCCTTGAGCACATAAGGCACAGAAGGTGGAAAAAAAAACCACAACAAAACAAAACAAAAAAAACCAACCCGACTTTGAAAGACCTGATTTCCCACTGCCTGAGTGAAAAATCGCTCTGGGGCAGGTGGCAAAGCAAGTGGGAAATGCTACGATCATTTTGCACTCATGGAAATGAGTGAGAGACATCCAAGTTTGGCCTTCAAGGTCAACATTTCCCAGCTTGACCAAGTGGTGGCAAACACTCCTTAGTGCTCCAGGAAAGCCATTTTGAGAAGTGAGTGTGGAGACTGCTGCTGGCCACCACCTTCTACCTACTCTGGTTGGGAAGTAACGGCTGGTTTTAAACTTCTTCAATAAGCTCGACAGGACAAAGGTGGAGAAGAAGAGGATGCAGCACCAGAAGAGGACGTTAGGCGTGTAGGGACCATTGTGTCCACAGGCAGGTCCTTGAAACTCTCCATGCAAATGCCGACATTCCTGGGGAAACAGAGCGTCAGGACACAAAGGCAGTGCACATGCGGCAAGGAAACCTGGGATAACTAGGGGGTTTTGAGGATCTTGGTCCAAGATTCATGACTTTATAACTGCTGCTGACAATGGAGACTTATATTTAATGAGCAGCAGCAACTGAACAATGACACATCAAACCAGGACACTACCGAATTACACAGAGGAGAGCGGAGAGAAGAGATGTGATGGGACACCAGACCCATGGCACATCCTCCGCTTGAATGGCAGGTACCCATGGCTGAAGAAGACACCAGAGGGGAAGGAAACACTGGAAGCTCTTGGGGATAGAGAAAGAGGGAGCAGGGAAGGAGGGCTAAGACAACCATGACAGGAAAGGAGGAGACAAATTGTCCCTTCCTGGTGGAGAGTTCACAGGACATGGTCACAAGGGGATGAAGATGTCCATAAGAGCCTCTCATCCTATGCCTGGGCTCTGCTTCCAGCAACATCAGCCCAAGAGGCTGCTCAGACATGCAAATTTATGCACGTACCTTCAGACAGTGCTGAGTAAGAAAGCAAGGCCTGGAGTTATTAGGAACCAATTAAGGAAGCTAATTACTACCGCCAAGCATAAACTTAAGTCCTCCAACTTCTACAACAATCAAAGCACCCACTTAACCTTCCTTCTGGTCAGAAATACTGTCCAGAGGATACCCACGACACTGGGGACAAGGTGGACTGGACAAGGTAGACTCTCCTTCCCAGGACCAAATGGGTTAAAACCATACATTAGATCTAAGTAATGACTTTTCAGAGCCGCACTACCACAGTTTGAAGCCCATCATCACCTGAAGGGCTCTGAGTTTTGCACCATGTGAATGCCCCTGGACCCTGTGGCCGCAGCATGAGGAAGCAGTGGCTCGGGGCACTTACAGTCACCGTGAGGTTTTCCCAGATGATGCCAGACACGTTGATCTTGTTGTTCTCCCAGAAACGCAGGGTTTCGTTGCTGGGATGGGTGGGTGCCTCACACTTACAGCTGGGAGGAGAGAAGCCAAGACAGGGGTAAGGGAAAGGCAGTGGAGGTGCAGCCCTGAGCTCCTGCCAAGGGGCAGCAGCATTTTAGGAGGAAAAAACCCACTAGTAGATGGTGAGGAGGTCGAGCTTGCTGTGCATGTGCACAGGGTAGATCTCTCGCAGGTGACTCAGCTTCTCTAGAGCCTCATAGATGAAGATCATGCAGATGAGGGAGGCAAAGGCTTCTTCGGTGAAGCGGGTGATGTAGCACACCAAACAACTGGCGTCGGTGGCCACCAGCACGATGCACAGGAAGGTGGTCCACAGCCCGATGCACGCCCGCAGAGAGAGATAGGAGAGCGTGTAGTCTCTGGGAAACCAAAATAAAACAAAGGGTTGAAAGGCCAGCAAGAGGCTCTGAGCCATCCCTGCCTTCGGGGAAAGTTGGGAGCATTGGGAGCAATTTAGGAGCGTGTCAAGGCTGCGGATGGGAAATGCCGTTTCCATGTACTGCTACAGACAGCCTCGGGGCTGCGGTGCAGGGTGTGGACCCGCAGGAAGAGAGGCCAATTATTTAATTATCATTATTTAACAATTATCTTGTGTTAATGCCTTGGAGGCTAATTGAGGTCAGGTCCCTGTTGTGGGAGGTGGTGTTCTCCTGCATCACCCCGATGCCCTAACATCGAAACCGGCCGGTTTTCCACCCACCTGCTGCCAGCCAGTTGGGGCTTAATAATAAATTTAATTGCAATAAGGGTGGTTAATCTCACATCAAAGTCATCACAACAAAAAAGACTGACATGGAAAATATCCATTTCACATGAAAAGCTCCTACTTTTTCAATAAAAATTATCAAAACTCAAAATATTTGACCAGAAAACTATTCGGATATGTGGGGAAAATATATTTCCACTTCCAGCAAAAATCATGCTGAAAAGTGCCTGGTTTTGTACTCAGAGGAAAGCAAATCTTCCCTCATTCCCAAACCAGAGTGATTTGACTCATCTTCCTTGTGCAGCCCATCTTGGCCATCCACATCCTTGTGGTTTCTCCTCCTCCCGCTGCTTCGCTTTAACCCTAAAAGCCCCAAACGACCCCATCCATCCTTCAGAAACCAAGGGCTCTTGCACCGTCACATACTAAAGCAGCAGCGTGCAATGCCTGTGACACAGGAGACAACTTAAATCTAACAACTACCACTAAGAAAAATGTAAGAAAAACATCTTTTCTCCATCACTGCTTCTTGCAGCCCCTGGCCGCACCCGCCAGCCTTACTTGCAGAATTTGTAGAGGATCTTCTCGAACACAAGGACAGGTCCAGTGCTGCCCAGAATGGTGAGAGGTTGGCCAGCAAAGAGGGAATACACCACGCCGGTCATGGATGCGCCCAGCAGCGACTCCATGGCACTCTGTCCAGGGAAGAGAGGCAGCAGTGAGTAAATAAACCATTAGGGGGAAAAAACCCTAAAGCAAATTCACCGCAGCGGGACTTTTGCGTGAGTTTTATCCTCCCCTGTGCCACCCAACAGAGAGGTGCTCACTATGTGGCCGTCAGTCGCCTCCCCCAGGAGTCCCCCGAAGGTGATGACGGGGGACATGCAGGCACAGTAGAGAAAGAGGAAGGACGCCAGACACTTCAGGCTCAGACCATCCCGAAAGTCACTCCAGAACCATGGGGCTTTCCGCTTCACATCCAGGATCAAACCTCCAAAGAGCCTGGAGGAAGGAAAAAAAATAAACCATTCTCTTGGAAAACCAGATTAAGTTTTCTTTGCTGCAGAAAGACAACCACAAGCATAGAGTAACTTTCATTGCTAAAAAGAAGCGGTCTCCTTCTCCCATTGTACACCCAGTAGAAACTGAGACATACAAAAAAACCCCTCCAACAAAAAGAAAAAAGAGGGAACCTGAGAGCCCCTCCCTTCTTATTGCAACAGTCCCTCACTTTGAGAAGCAGCAGAGCTCTACCTGGAGGGATTTACAAATCTGCTTCCACCCCAAATCAAGAAAACCTGTGCGCAATGATGCTGCAGCTGAGCCCAGCTGCCCAGATCTCCCACCCGCCCAGCCCAGGGGACCAAGCTGGTAATGTGGAGCCCCTTCACTCTACCAACTAACCCCAAAAACCTTCTAGAAAGGAGGCGCACGCTCAGATTTTAGAGGCAAACAGAAAAAAAACCACCAAACTATTAAAGTTCACACCTTCCTGTCCGCTCCAGTTCAGGACCGCTGTGTTTCTCTGGCTTGCTGTGAGACGCACCGTCATAGAGAGCTCCTGGCATCTTCCTTTTTTCCTGTTAGAGTGGAAATAAAATAAAGATACGGATTTGTAATCACTGGCTTGTTTTACTTCTGGTCTGGGTATGTGACTTGTGAATTTGGGGCCCTGGCCAGCATCCCCAGCTGTGGCTGCCATCCTGCTCGTCCCCCTCCACCGTAGCACCCACCTGTGAAGGGACATTTTTCGGAGGCTCAATTCGGATCGATGGATCCCACTCTCCCGGTGGCAAGACCGTGACCTGATCCAGAAACTCATCAATGCCAGCCACAAGGTCAGCCCGGTCCTTGGCTTTATAGGCAACATCATGGAAAACCTGCCAATAGGAGACAACCTGGTGAGAGGAAAACCCATCTCAGATGTCCTAACCAGTGCAACCAGCTCTTGGCTAAACACAGGATAATTATCCCCAAATTTCCTGTTGGAAATGGCAGGAAATATTCCCCCAAAAGGCAAAATCTGTACATCATGGTACTTGTAATCATCTCCACGAAGCTGCTGTCCCCCATGGCACACCGCAGCCTTTTGCTTAAAGCGGAGAAGTTTCACTGGCCCTGGCAATGCCACCACTGGGGACAGGGTGCTGGGGACCCTGGGGAGAAGGACGAGGTGCAGGATGCACCCAGGCAGGATTTTAGCCTCCTGCGGGCAGCTGGGACAGCAAATCCCCTTCCTCACTACTACAGAGACAGGGAGAGGTGAAGAAAGCCAAAAAATGACCCTGAGATATCTCTTATCACACCTCATCTGTCATGATGGTAGCCATGGACCTGCCGATCTCATGGTATTGATGGGCTTTTCCTCCTGGTCCAAGCAAAACAAACAGGAACCTAGGCAAGAAAAACAAAGTGAGAGAGAAGAACGTGCCCTTGCTCAAAGGGCACCCAAGGAAATCCCCAGGAGTTCCCAGCCCAGAGCATGGCTCGAGAGGGGACACATCATCTCGCCAACTCCAGTGATGAATTTGAAATCCATCAAAACCAATCGCAAATTTAATTTTTGGGCCAACTTTCATTAAAATTGGCCAATGGGTTTAAACGCTACAGCAGGAAAGGGAGAAATGAAGGCAAGGAGATGTGGGTGGGAGAAAGGTGCTTGCTCCCACTGGCTTTGTTCCCTTGGGATGCCCAACTGATGCAATTTGATGTTTTGTTGTGGTTTTTTTTAAATAAAAACTTTGTGCTTCTCATTCAGACCTTGTTGGGATGGGAACTTCCGTCATGCCCGAGAGGAGGACAGCCGGGGTCAGGCGGACAAATGCCACAATAGGCTGGTGAAGGAAATCCAGCTCTCCTACGAGTACGTTGGACGCTTCAGCCCCGATGGGAATTTTCTTCATGAAGTGCAGCTCCGCCTGGGCACGAGAAGGGATTTTTCAGGCCATTACGCCAAAAGCAAAGCCCACAGCACTCTGCAGCGCACTCTGCAGCCAAGTTTGCAAGAGCAAATCTGGCCCTAAAGGCGTAAGAAAGCTACGAGTGTCTCACCTTGCTTAGATCCATCGCGTTGGTGTCCTGGTTCACCCCATTTTTAGCTTCTATAGTGGTGGGAGAAGGATGAGGAGCGAGTGTTTGGGCTGGTAGGAAAAAGGAAGATGCTCAGAAAGATGGGCAAGGAGCAATTGGGACACTTCTCCTTTGCCAGAACAAGTCTCATGGGGCCAAAGCCCTGCAGAAAACTTCACCTGGTGCCAAAGCCTGGCAGAAACCCTCTCCGGGTGCCAAAGCCTGGCATAAACCTTCACCGGGTGCCCAAGCCCTGCAGGAACTCTCACCTGACTTGTCGAGGGGGTGCAGGTCTAACTGCTTCTTGCTCACATCAGCAAACGAGCGGACGATGGGGAGAAGGTTGTTTCTTTTCTTCTCATTCTGATGGTGATGCTTCTTCAAAAGGACTTCTCGAACTTTCGCCCGCATGCTCTCGTCAAACTCCGTGGACTGTTCTTGCTGGCCGAGGATCATATCTGGGGATGGCGAAGGGAAATGAAGCCGTCAGAGCAGAAACTCCCCAAATCCCAACACCTGAAGCCCCCGGGGAAAGCTGAGCCACGCAGGATACCCTGACGTGGGCTCAGCCTTGCTTAGCAAGACGTTTTAATACAGTTCAGCCTTTGCAGCGAAAGCAAGAATTTTCTTTTGTTAAAAGCCATCACCGAACTGCTTATTCATCACTTCGCTAAGATAATTATTTCCCATTCTAAATAATGCAATTTTCTTGCCCAGTCTGGCCTTTCTGTCTGACTCTATACATTTAACCAAATTATAAGCACAGACTTTCCCAGGGTTTCCTTTGCCGATCAACGGCAATTTGCTGAGCCTGGGGAGAAATGTGCTAAGAACGGCTCCGACTTCTCCAGCTCTTGAAAGGGCTGAATGGAGACCTGCCAGTCAAAGATAATTTCTCCAAAGCTGCTTTTTCAATTAACTTCAATTATCTTCCCCACAGAAATACACTGCTTGGTCATCTTCCAGATAAACTCTGCCTTTAAAATTCTTAAATCCTGGATGTTAAGGCAACAGAAAAAAAAAGAACGCAAGGAAATGGCTTGTAATGAGTAGTTTATTTAAGGAGGATTCTGCTCTTACACAGAATCCCTATTTCTAAGAGGAGTCTGCTAAGCCCTGACACACCCTCCTTTCTGGCTGGAGAATATTCTCTAATCGCTTCTCTAACCCCACAAATTGCCTTCAAAGAGGATCCCATATTGGAAGAAAAAGCTGGTATGACCGTTGCACGCCCAGTCTACATCCAAAAAAACTTAAAAACATGGAGGGACTTCTGGAAAAGGACGCAGGGGCAGGCTTTGTTTCGGGAGTGAAGGGCATCATGGCAAATGGAGCTCGTCCATTCCCGGAGGGACACAGCACTCACGGTACCTGCAATCTCTTCGATGCTGTTGGCACAAATGTCCAGCAGCACCGTCCCGTTGATGATGCAGCTCCTCAGCTCGAAGAGGCTGTGCAAGGACAGCGTGGCCACGTAGGGCTTGCTCCAGCGCTCGCCGCCGTCTTCCACATCCTCCTCAAACTTCAGCCACCTGCGGACATCGGGCACAATCAGCCCCATTGCAAGAAAACAGCCTCAGCTCTGCATCCCCTCTGATAGAGCTATGGGGTAGCAAGAGGAGAAGGCTCCTCACATCAGAACCTGCAGCTGCAAAAGCTTCGCATCCCCGAGTGCAGAAAGCAGAGCCCGCGGGCACTGCCAGCACGGGGACTCCTCTCCCACCGCAGCCGGCAGCAGGGATTTACCTTGCCGTTTCCTTCCACTCGGCATCTTCGCCCTCTTTCAGGCAGATCTCATCCAGCTCAGTGAACAAGTCGTGGGGAACATGCTGCTCGTCCTCCTCGGCCCCGAGGATGAACTGCACCCGCTGGGACGGGGTGTCTGGGGTCAGAAGACAAAGCCCCAGCCCATTACCATGCCTGAATTCAGCCCATCATGCTCACATGCAGAGTGGCCATCGGATTGGCACCAGTCCAGCCATAAATATTGGGCTGACCCCTCTGTCTGGGGACTGTCCAGGCTTGCACAGGGCCACGGAGAAGGAGAAGCATCTATTCCACCTCTGCAGAAGGATGGGCAGCTTTCCTTCCCTGCATTTCCATTTTTAAAGCCAGGATCCCTCTAAGGAAGATGAGCCTAAATCCATTATGCATTTAACTGCTTTAAAAAGAATAAATAAATGAGAAAAGTATGGGGTCTTGCTAAATAATGCCACTTTCCCCCTGCAGAACAGCAAGCCACACAAACTAGACTCAAGGACCTGCTCGCAGAAGACCCCAGCACCCACATAGCCCCGAGGAGTTTCATGAATGCGGCGGGACTTACAGTGGAAGCCCTGCTCCGTCGGGGCAGAGTCCTTCTCCCGTTCCCGTTTCCGATGCTTCTGGCTGTGGGGCCGGTGATGCCGGTGGCTTTGCCTCACCAGTGGCATCCGCACGCCCACGTACAGGGTCCGGTGGCCTGCGAAAAAGCGGCATTTACATCACTCTTGATATTGCAGAGATGGTTGACACAGACGCCACGATTAAACCAGTGCAGCCATCCCAGGAGGAAACACCAACTTCTTCTCATTTTATTTTCACTGGATCCCTGAATGCCACAGACCTGTCCTTTTTTCTGAGCCTATTTTACTCAAACTTTGCAACAACAGAGCAACAAGAGATGGCTCGGGTCATCTAAAAGTGCCCTGAAAGTATCAAACCTCTTCTCCAATTCCAGCTTCGGCTGGACAACACTCAGGCTTGCTCATTAAGCAGCGACAGAAGGTAATTATTTTTAAAATCTTTGTGTGGCACAAGGCGACAAGAGAAGAGCAAATCAGTCCCATAATAACGAACTCCAGAACAAAAAATGAAAATCACAGCCCTGCGTCTGCAGCCATCAAATTATTCTCCTGACCTCTCCAAGCCAAGAGCAGCCTCTCTGAGAAAACAAGCCCTGAATTATCCAGCTTCATGGCTAAAACTCACACCGTGGCCTCCGCGGGGGCTTTTCCCCTCTGTTTAAAAGCCATAATATTAAAAAAAATGTGAAAATAACTGTGCTTATTTATTTAGAAGGATGCCACATCTTGCCACACGTGATGTGCACACCAAGCAAAGGACGCTGCAGGGACTTTGTGCTGGTGGCCCCTTGGCCGGGGTCTCAGCAGAGACTCACCTTCCAGCTCCTCCTTCTCATAGTGAATATTGACAACGTTGCTCGTTCTTCCCTGGTCAATCACCGCCTCCTCGTCGTGTCTCTGCTCAGCAATGAGAAGAAAGTAGAAGCTGGGGCTGGGTGTGGAAGGCTCCCCTACGTCTTCCCACCCATCACCCCCCCAGCGTCCACGCGAGTCCACGAGCATCACGCTTCTGCCTGCCTCCTCCTCCAGGCACGACCCTAAAAACACAGACTTGTAGGCGGTTTTTCTTCCCATACCCAAATAAAATCACCCGTAGCATCACCTATATTGTACACAATGTGAGTCTGGAAGTATTTACTACAGGGGGAGAGGGCTGAGTGTTTCAGACCAAAAAACCCATCTGCTTTTTTCTTGGGGTTCCTTTCTAAAAAAAAAAAAAAAAAGGGATTTCCAAACTGGGGGAAAAAAACCCCAACCCTACACTTTTGATCACAGCCAGTTTCAGTCTCCAAACGTGATACCTGCAGGACTCACTAGATGGCACTTGGCCACAGGACACAGACACCACCGACCTCCAAAGGCCCTCAAGAACCCGCAAGGGCGAAGCATCACCTTCAGCCCAACCAAGCTGGGGCTTCTTTTGCTGCAGGCTTCACACAGAAAACCTGATTTTTCTCCTTGCAAGAGGCAAAGGCTGAGAGCTAATGCCCTCCTTGGCTGAAATACCACTGCCAGCGCCGCAGGAAGAGCATCTGTGCCTTAAAAGCTGAAGAAGAACTACAGGAGAAACAGAAATAAGGCTTTTTGCTTCTCTTTTCCCCTCACCACCAGGGCTGGGAAGGGGATTACCAGCATTACTGCGCCCAAAGAAATAAAAACCCAACCACAACTCACACTCCAGTCGCAACCGAGTGTGAGGGTCACCAGGAAACACTTAATATCTTTTTTTCCCCTCTTCAGGCTGCACTTTTAATTCCTATTAATGTCTGAAATACTAAAGAAAATATATCACTGCTGCTCTTTCTCTCCTTCCTTGCCTGCATGGACAGTAATTAATCCAAGAAAACCAAAATCTGTTCACCCATGCAAAGAAAAACTCTGCAATGCCCAAACACCCCTTACTTTCCATCAGTTTTCAAATTATTCCTTTATTAAAGGCATAAAGGGGAAGGTTTGGGACTATGGAATTGCTGAGGTGCATCCTTGCAAATTCATTGCCATCATCAGTGACCAAAAACTGTTCAAAGAAAAAAAATAATACAGAGATTCACACCCAGCTGCTTGATTTTTGAAACTAAAATTTGAAGAAGAGCAAAATACTGAGAAAACTGGGGGAACCGACAGGGCTGTTGGATGAAATTCAAGAAGTGAGAGCTACACCGTGCACTGGGAAACATCCCAGAACAACCAAAACTGCAATTTTCAAGTAAAACTTCAAACGCCGCCCTGCCTGTTGTATTAATAATGATGCACTAACCGTGAAGACCTATTAAAAATATTGCGTATAAATAACTTAATAAGATTTAAGCTCCAAATGCTAACAGGAAATCTGTCTTTTATCCCCCAAATTCCTGCTTTGACAGAACAGCATCATCTGCGGCCGCGCGGCAGTGATGCTCAGGAGCGCGCACGCCTCCCGCCCCCCGGTTAATTTGACGAGTTAATTTGACAAACAGTCCCAGGAAAGGAGTTTTGATGGTCCCTGAGTACTAATTTCAAAGCCGACTTGCTGCCACCTCCCCGCCAGCTCCCAGGACTCACACGCGTTACCCGGCAGCCAGATTATCACGCGCCTGTGGCTTTCCCCGTCCTCTCGCCGATGACAACCTCCGCCACCCTCCCTCCTGTCTCAGCAACACACCCGGCTCCCCGCAATCCCCAGGGTCTGCCAAAAAAGCCCAAACCCCAACCTCAGAAAAGGCACAGGACGTAAGGGCTTAAAAAAATCACTTTAAATCGCAGTTTAAGTAAGATCACTATTTAAGTAAGATCGCTATTTAACTAAAATCTCAATTTAAATAAAATCACAAATTAAAGAAAATGGCAATTAAAATAAAATTGCAATGTAAATAAAAATGCAACTTAAAATCGCAATTCAAATAAAACCCCAACTCAAATAAAACCGCCATTCAAAATCGCAACTTAAGTAAAATCGCAACTTAAATAAAATCACAATTTAAATACAATCGCAAGTTTGAGCGCATTACGGGGGTGTCGGAGTGGGAATAAACGAAGTGATTTTGGGGGTCGCAGCTCTCAAACACCCCACGGGTGACACGGGGAACATCTCCTTCTCTTTTAGAAACTGTTTTGCCCCCATCAGCGACGCTCAACCTGCCCCCGGCAGGGCACAATTATCGCCCCCCCCTCCCCGCATCCATCCACTCTCCGGCAAAATGCCGGTGGGATTTTGGGGAGTTTTCCCCCTGTTTGGGGCACGCCTGGCCCCTCCACCACAGCCCCAACCATGAGACCTGCAACTCTTCCAGAAGTGTCATTTTGTGACCCCCTTTCCAGGCCATCCTGATGCCGATGACCAGATTTGGGGGGATAATTGAGCCTCCGGATCAATCAGGGGACCAGACCCCCCCAGCTGCAGCCCAGTGGCTCCCAGTCTCCACCAACTCCAGTAAACAAAAAGTGACCGTTGATGGAATTGGAATCTCCGGGGCGCACTCAGGCAGTTACTTAAAGCCACGCACCCCGAAACTCTTCCCGCTTGGAAAACTTAGTGGATGGGAAGAAAACAGCTCTGTTGTGAGGAAAAACTCCCCACAATGGAGAAATGGGATGGAAACACCGCATCCTGCTGGGGCGAAAGGAGCATTTGTGTGTATTTGAAAGCACAAGCTGCCAAAATACACGTGAGGTGCTAACCCTTGGGGAAATCAACGGGGCAGCAACCGATTTTCCTCAAAATTTCCTGCATAAAATCAGGGCGTTTCATGGCTTTGGCACGGCCTCTGTCCCTTTGGCACTTCGATAAATCCCCATTAGCCAGACCAAGTCCTACCACAGTACGGAAACATCCAGATAAGCGACATTTTTTATTCTTCTCACTTCCTCCTGCTATCACCAGCCCAACTTTATTTTCTGAGATGAGCTAATCCGTCATTTCCAGCCTACAAATTCATTTGCTGTAATGAACTTCCTCCCCGGCGCCGTTCGGCACAAAGGTTAACTGCCCCTGAAAGGCGACACGGGGTGTAAAATAACCCGGCAAAGGAAGGTGACACCGAGCTCTAATCAGTTAAAATCCCATCAGGATCCAAGCTCAGTTCCCTGTTGCTTTTTTATTATTTAGTATTAAAGCTTCAGGAGCGAAAACGGGAGGAAAGTGGGTCCATGGCAAGATGCTCCGAGCACCCCATCGCCCTTCCCTGGCCATCGCAGCATCCACGAAACCTCGCACAGAGATGCCTCCAAAGGAAATGGCCCGAAGCAAAACTCTCTCGGTCCCAATTAGGCCACTCAAATGGACTCGGAGTGGTTATTTCATTGAGGAAATTGCTGGAGGATTTAAGGATTTAATAGTTCTATGGGATCTGTGGATCCGTAGGTTTGGGATGGGATGGAGCAGGAAGGAGAGATGCCTCCAAAAAGCAAATTATCCCACCCCAGGATGGGTACCCACATTGCAAACACCTTGCCTTCCCTCTTTGTCCTTCTCTGCTGCTGCCAAGCACCTGGAAAACATCAAATCATCGCAACTGGGCTGGGAAAGGGGACGCCGAGCTTTGCATCGCTCACTTTTGAGTTTTGGAGCAGACAGGGTTGTTCCTCTTCAGTATTTTCGAAGCGCAAAGCTCCAACTGGCTGCTTCGAAGCTGGTTTTGTTGGGAGGCCGAAAGTAATTACTGCTTGTAAAAACCAAATCAGAAATCAACAGAGCAAAGGAGAAAAGCCCGTTTCAACACGGCTGCAGTGAACCCCTTCGTGTCACGAGCTTGGTGCATCCTCTCCCCATGTCCATCTCAATAAAACTTCTCCAAATTATTATTTTGCTGTGATTTTTTTGTCCCAGCAGGAGAGAGAGGGATTTTTGGGTGCCCTGCCTCAGTTTACCTGTCTCAGTGCAACTCCTCTGGTTAAGAAAGAAAAATCTTTCTCTGGGGAAGCTTTGGTGTAATTGAGAAGGAGGAAATGCACAAAGCAGAGGTTCGGGTCCAGCTCTGAGTCCTCCTGGAGCCGGGGGAGGCCAAAACCATCGCGCGAGCAGCTAAACCTCACACCCCGGCCCCTCGAACCATCACACGCGAGAAGGACCGGCCACTGGCTGCAGAAGGGAGGATTAATGTAATTAATCTCACCCGAAGTGTAATTAATAACACTGATCCCAGTGCTATAATGGGATGATGGGCCAAACTTGGGAGCTGAGCTGGTGGCGGAGCAGGAGACCCCCTCCTCGCCCCTCTTCTTCTCCATCCCACCTGGATGAAGCCACCACCCCAGCAGCTCCCTCCT
This sequence comes from Dromas ardeola, assembly GCA_013398915.1. Classification (NCBI taxonomy): domain Eukaryota; kingdom Metazoa; phylum Chordata; class Aves; order Charadriiformes; family Dromadidae; genus Dromas; species Dromas ardeola. The sequence goes on from VYZM01006882.1 coordinate 261,300, forward strand.
TTGCTTTGTGGGGGTCAGCACTGTCCCCCCACAGGGACCCCTCCGGCTCCTGAGCCAGGATCCAAGCAATGACAAATCCCTGGTGACGGGGACGGAACTCGGGTGCTCGTAACGGGAGGGGACAGGTCTCCGGAGCCCCAAAGCTGGGCTGTGAGGGGGGGACGCAGGTCACAGCCGAGCAGCACCAGGACGTGACTGTCATCCCTTACTGGCGGAGCTGTAAACTCCTTTCACTTTTTCCCATGAGCCGTAATTTCAGGGCAGATTAATTAATTCCCCACCTCTTGTTTGCGCCCGATAGCAGCCCCTCCAGCCGGGTCCCATGGGTGCAGCCAGGGGGGTCGGGCAGCCCCCCCCCAGGACAAGGAGATGCTGAAAGAGGGGGGACGACCCAGCTGCCTCCTGCCTGCACCCCAGCACCCAGCGCATCCACATAAGTGCCTGGTGGAGACAATAGCTGAGGTGACTGGGTGGCGTGGGGCTCTGTGGGGACAGTGGCCTTTGTCCCCCTGCCAAAGGGCCGCAGCATCACCACGGGGTCACATCTAGATGCGGAGGAGGGGACAAGGGGGGGGCCGAGCGGGGAGCCCCCCAACAGGCATCGCCCAGGTGCCTTCCTCCCCTCCTCCCATCCCCCCCCG
>VYZM01006882.1:262938-282566 GCA_013398915.1 Dromas ardeola
CCTCCAGCACGACCCCCTAATCCCCCTCCAGCATCACCCCCAGATCTCCTCCTGGCCTCCTCCAGCACCCTCCCACTCAACCCACCACCCCGATGCAGCCAGCGCTGCCCCCCCCGACTCCAGCTCGGGGCAAACCCGGCTCTTTGCTCCCCCAAAGACCCCACTGCCCCAGCAGGAAAGTGGCAGAAACAGGGCAGGGGGCGGATGTTTCCCCCTCCAACAGCCATTTCACCCTTGAAACGCTGCTATGCCCTGAGCGACTGAGGGCTCTGGATGGACTCGGCCGCTCCAATTTTATTTCCTTTACAACCCCAAAAGCATTGAATATTTTCAAGAGAAACTGAGATCAAAACCCCCCTTCAATCCTTCACGTGGGGGACCGGCCGCAAGGCTGGCCCCGCTGCAGCCATAGCCCCCATAGCCCTCCCCACTAGCCCCAGTTGCCTGTTTTTCCCTGAGAAAGGCCTTTGGCAAAAATCTTAAATGAAACATAAAATCCCCCCCAGAAAAACCACTGGCCCAAGATATTGCTGTCAGCTAAAACTCTTCCAGTGACAATACTTGAAAATCAATGAATTGCTGGAAAATGTACATTCTTTGCTCCATCTTCCAGTTTTAGCCTCCTTGAGCTCATGTCCGAATGCAACGGGACCAAGAAACGTTTCTCTTCCATTAATGGGAGATGAAAATAGAGCTCAGTTATTAATTAACAGAGTCATTAGCCATTTCCCATCCTTGCTGGTGGCACAGATGGGTTCCTGCTGCAAGTACAGGGGAGATGATCCCACTTTCCCTTATTTCCGATGACAATTCCCAGAATGATCAAGACATTGGGGACAACCACAGTAGTCAGAGGGAGTTTTTCCTTTGAGAAACATTGTTCTTGCTGCAGAAAATGTAAATTTTTCATCACTCTACCAATAGAGGGATTAAATCTCCCCCTCCTGTCCCTTTTCTTTAGGCTCCTCTGAAAATGTGGCCCCAAAAGAGTCTGATATTGGAGTCTGGGGGTGTTCATACCTGTCTGGGGGTGTGCTTGCATGTGTGCACACGTGTGTGCACACTCTCAGGACACCGGTGCTCCCCCCGGCACCTGGGCAGCCCCTTCTCCCTCCCCATATCCAGCCTCCTTAATTAGAAAACTCAACAACTGAACATTTTCCACCCAAATCTGTTTTTCAGCTGTTAATTTTGCTGGCTTCAGGCTCTCCAGGAGCGTTATTGCCTGCCCCAGCTTTTTCAAGCCTTGGTTTGAAAACAAGAGCAGAGGGAGGACGCACACGCTCCCGTGTTTGCCCGACGCATACGCCCAGCAGCAAGAATTAAAGCAGGTTTAATCCAGTCTTGATTTTCCAATTTCTCCTTACGGGAAACTGCCCTTGCCTAGCTCCCGCCTTTTCCGAAATGACACCCACCCTGGAGCCGAACCTGGGCAAAAAACAGTAACATCCCACCCACTCTCTGCAGCTAAGAGAAGCACCCTGTATTTAAGGTTATTTAGGAAGCAGAGGCGCCTTCGCGCCAGTGGAAAGTGCTGGATTAAAAAAAGACGCTCCTGTGTCATTGTGGACCATCTGGCTGGGAAGGGGGTGACTAATTACACCGTACAACGCGACAACTAAAAATATAAAGTGCGTTGAGAAAGGCCAAGCAGCAAAGCGAAGTTTGTTGAACTTCAGGTGCTCGACTGTTCCGAGTCACCAGGGATGGAGCATCGGGCCCACATTTTGGCAGGGGTGACCCCCAAACACACCCGGTGGGATTTTTCACATCATTTTGGGCAATACAGTGCTGCAGCCGCTCATGGAAACCAGCGCTGCACCACAGTTGCTTTGACTCTTGAGAAAAGCCATCTGTGCTTGCGATCTTTAAATTAAATTTACCGGCCACACTCTCAAAGCAAAAAGAACCGGGCTGGTTTTCTTCCTTCCGGCAAATTCTGAATGGCTGTTATAATTTTATACCAAAATTTATGGCTCTCCTTGCTCCAGTTCACTTTCAGATCTAGCGTTTCCAGTAACTCAGCATGCTAGGAGATTATATTTTCTTCCAGGGCCTATAGAAGAACACAAAACACTCTAAAATCATCCCACCAGCTCATTAATTTGAGGAAACCACAGGAGGAAACCTGGAGCAGAAAATGTTAGTGGGAAAGTTGCACCGTGACGTTGAGAAAACCCCCTTTGACTTTCAGTGAAATAAAGGTCCTGATTCTGCCCTGGGCAGAAAACAGCTCCAATATCCACGTGAACAGAGGAACCAAACTCAAAGCTGTGGCTCTAAAGAAAGTAGTTGTAGGATTTGTCTTGGAAAAGTCCTTGGAGAAACGGCTTCTCCCCGTGTGAAGCCCCACTGAACCAGGGAGCCCGGCGCTGCCAGCCTAGAGCCTGCCCCGTCCACAACGGTCCCCGCCTCGTCTGAAAGGACGAGATCCTCGGGACACGCAGATGTTTGTCATCAGCTCCACCACAGTCACAGCAAACTCATAAACACAGCTCCATTTCTGGGAAGAGACTTGAGTCATGACTATTATCTGCGCTGCTGAAGATGAAATGCCGGGGATCGCAATTAGCCCTGATCCGTGGAAGCAGAGGAGAATCTGGCTATTGATTTCAATGCAAGTTGCCTCAAAGATGGGATGCCAAATCCATTTCAGAAGCAACTCGAAAAACACAAAGGCCTGAGATGAGGTTTCTCCAGAGAAATAAAATGGCCTATTTGGGGATTTGGAGCTAAACCATGCTGCGTGCCTCAGTTTTCCCACCTCTGCAGGTGAATTCCTTTGCAAAACACATGGGCAGCCACTGACAGAGATGCTATGTAACGGTCAAACTACAGATGCTGTTAATGAACTAATATAATCTTAATTCTAGTCGCATGGATGGCACCCTCACATGCAATTACTTGCTCCTGTTATTCAGGACAAGATTAAAACCTTACTTGAGAGCAAACCGCAGCCCAGCGAGGTTCACCCAGGCTCTGGTGAAGAACCAGCCGTGGGATCTGAAGCTGCACCCTCTGCATCCCCCCATCCCTCCCACCGCCTCCCAGAGCCATTCATTCAAAAGACGTTTTCCCCAAGAGACTTCACAGAAACTGGGGACAATAACACCCGTGTCAGCCACCTCCCCGTGCTGCAGGAGCCCCTTTTTGCTCTGCTGCTCTCCAAACATGCCGGGACCTGCAGGACCTGCGCTGGGAGAGCCGACCCCATGCCAACGGGTGCTGATAAGCCTCTTCCCACCTGGAGAGGGATCAATTCAACTCCATAAGCTGGTGCTGATGAGGTTTTAACAGGAGTGAGAATAGCTCTTGGTTATGCCCCTCTGGGCCGTGAAAACCTCACAATTCTCCCACCCAACCTTACATGCTTTTGGAAAAAGCCAATGCGACTTTTCAAACATCCCTGTCTATTTGTGGAAAATTGTTTTCTACTCAGTTAAAGGTGAATTTTGATAAAGTTCCATTTCCCATTGAGTTACAGCTCCCCTGCTCAGCCCCACACAAGTCCAGACCTCAGGACAGAAGCTGCTTTGATATCCACAAAGCTCAAAAAGCCAAACACACCCAGGGCCTTCAGCTGGCCCATCATGCAGCGCATCAAGGACTGAGTTTGGGAGCACACTGGATTACAGGGAAGAGGACTGCCACCTGAGCTGGCCCTGCTCAAAGCCAGCGGCAGGATCTCGTGAAGGTCCAGAGATCAGCTCAGGTGGCCCATCACGTTGGTTGGGGTGCAAATATGTGGATTTCCAACTGTGAAGACAAGTCCTACTTCATATGGGCTAAGACATGCTTTAAATAGTCTGCTTGGCCCACCGCGTCCAATGGGAAAATCTCCTGGCAAATATCACAAGCCTGAGCATCCTCAGAGGTGAGGATGGCACCTTGCCCGAGCGTACCATCCTCCAGCATCCATCCCGGCGTCCACGACATCTGTGAGGAGCAAAGGGGAAAGCGGTCAGCAGGAATGGCAGAAACAGCCTCTTTTCACGCCCCCAGCTGTGTCCAGCTTTCATCCTGGCATCTGCCGCACCGAAGCGCAGCCTCCAAAAGCAGACACCACGTTTTTGTGCCCGCAGAAAGGCTGGGCTAAGGGCTGGAGTCCCTCCTCGCTCCATCCTCACCAACATCCACAGGAGGATCCGTATGGCACCTAAGCATCCCCCATCACTTATCCCTCAGCAGCTACAGTCACTATCCAAGCCAGAACATGAGAAAAGTGCTTTTGTAAGAAGCAAACTGGAGCGCATTTGTAATTTCCTTTTTGTGCCATTATCGTTTAAGTGCTGATAAGGCACATTAGGGCTTTACCAGACAGACACCGCTTCCACTTTCTTCTCTTTCTTCTTAAAAAGAAACTAGCTTCTAAATATAGCCCAGGATGAAAATCAATAGCTTTTCCCATGAATATGTAGCCAGGGCAGTCATGAAATAATTTTTAAGGGCCTCATTTGGAAGAAGAAATGAAAGGAAATGGGCTTGGCATTACAGGAACCCTCACTGGTAAGGCCAGAGTTGGTGTCCCACCTGTAACACACATTGTGAAGGCTTACTAGGAGGCCAGAGTTTAGGATGTCTTTAGAAATCATCCTTTTGGGGGCATAAAAATCAGAGAGAATAAAGGAAATATTTAAGAGCTCATTTAATTTGTAGATCCAAAGGAGGTTGATACAGATTTTCCCCCCGAGACTGGATCGACTGCTTCAAGGGTTCCTCACTGCCTCAGAAAGGATCACAGGAGGGACTTCTCCCAAAGTGTCTCAGGTGCTGCTTGGCAGCCATATTCCAGGGGCTTTTAGGTACCTAATTTCCCTGGGAACCGGAGAATCGGGTGCCTAGAGCCCTTTTCAGGACATAACCCTAAACCTCCACTCTGCCACAGCTTCCCAAGTGCTACAGCAGGGCTGATGGAGAGGATGCTGAAGATTGACACATGCCATTACGCCAGGAAGAGCACGCAAAAGTCACAGACAAAAATCCCCACCAAGCCTCACAATTTACCTTCACGGGTCCTCGGATCTCTACCGGGACGCTAGCTTCAGCAGGCAGAACGCCTTCCCTGGGATCGTCTTCCCTCTGAAGGGCTTCTGGGGCTTCATAGAGGTCCAGAAGAGTCACGAAGGAGTCCCCGGCAACTGGGTTTGCTGCCGCAAACTCCTGTGGGCTGCAGCAAGCTCTCACTTCTTCTTTGGGGGCTTTCACAGTAGGAAGCATCCTACAGGTTTTCAGCCATGTGTTTATATCCACCCTCTCGCTCCTCTCTGCCTTGTTGCTGCCAAAAGCTACAGCAAGAGCCGCTCCTCCAGTTCCAATGCTGAAGACGCTGCCATTCACGGTGCTTGACGAGTACTTGCCATCAAAGCCGAGCAATGTGCCCGCAGCGTGTGGCTGCACCAGGGGATGAGCAGAGCCCTCCAGGTTGGAGGTGGCAGATACTGGGGCCTCGGAGCATTTCTGGTGGCTGTCCGCTGGCCTTTCCCCTTCCTCTGTGACCATATCCTCCGTGCACTGGATTGGCAGCGACACAGGGATATCTTTGAAAGAAAGCAAGCCAGAGCGATCATTCCTGGGGCTTTAACAGTGTTTGTGTTTTCCCTTCCCATTGCCTCACTTTCTTTTTGCACTTGCGAAACAACTGGGCGCTACCGCCTTGCTGGCAAACCTCGCCTGTCCCCATCACTCGATTAAATATGACGAGGCTGGACCAGCGAAGAAAGGGCATATGAGGACAGCCAGAGAGGGCTGAGAGTCACAGGAGTATTAGCTACCTTAGGAGATGTTGAGACATCACCGCATCCCCAAAAGCTGGGCTGATTCCAGTAACGGCTTTGGTTTGCATCCTGTTTGGAGACATTTATTTGTGCACAAGCCCCAGGAAGGACACACAGACGGCAGAGCTGTAGGGAAAGGAGGCAAGTGCAGGAGTGGGGAGCATGAGAGCTGGCCCGGCAGCTGGTTTTGCAGCACATGGCAGTCGTTTGCCTGAGCCAATCCCTCCTGACCATAGAAGACACCCTGCGGGAGTGATGTGACTGCTTGAGGGGGGACAGACGAGTTCATGGACCACAGCCAGGGGACCATGAGGGAGATTTCTTGTTGGGGAGGGCGAGAACATTTCCCCGGGTGGTTTCCAGGCTTTGGAGGCTGCACTGCCACCCCTGCTTCCCAAAACTGCTTGAGGCAATGGGTACCATCTGCCCCACGCTTCTTCCCCCTCTCCCCAGGGGCAAGACGTGTGAATAAGCAGCAGCACGCCTGCGGCAGTTTTAACATGACTCTAAGCAGATACACGCACACGTTACTCCACATTTGATGGAGAAGGCGAAGCCAAAAAGCCACGACAGCCAGCACAGGTTGCAGAGCATGCTTGTCTTCAACCAGCTTCACGTAACCCCCACTTTCCGCAGCAAACTCCTTGCCAGCATCAGGACAAAGGTTCAAATTACATTTGTCAGCCTGGATCTGCAGTTTCAATGCACTCTCCCCAGCCCCGCATCTTACCGAGGATGGGTCCCTTCCTGGCAGTCAGCTTCTGGAGGAGCTGGCCCTGCTTGGTGCACAGATCCTGCAGTCTGGCGACCTCCTCACAGAGCTGGAGGAATATTTCTTCCATCTCCATCGCACCTGATCAGGAGAAAAGCAAGAGGAAATGACCAGCTGTGTGTTATCCAAAGGCAGCGAGGTTACCCCGAGCTGCTGGGATGGGGAGGACTGGGCTCAGTGGTGCCGCAAGATCCCTTGAGATCCCACGTGCTCATGACTGTGGGACTGCAAAGAAAGAAGTACTCCCAGTTCTCTTACAATTTACACAGAAAAAAACTGAAAAGGGAAGTGATTCTGTCCAAGTCAGGGGATAACTGAACAGCCAAGTCGGGCTTTTCCACCCCTCAGCCTGCAGCTGCCATGAGCTAAGCTCCAACCAACCAAAAAGTCCCATTTATTGAAAAATCTACCTGGAAAAAGTTGCATTTCCCATTCACTTAGTACCAAGGGATCTAATTTTTTGTGCAGTGGCATGAGAGCAAACAAACTCCCAACAACAAATCCTAACAAGCAACGATGCCCAAGCATGGGGGCACAATTCCCTTTTCTTGAGACGCTCAGCCCCGAGCTGCCCCTTCTGCTCTCCAAAACACCCTGCAAATTAAAATCTAGCTCGTGCCCACACAGTATGTGTTAACCAAATATTGTTACTACAAAGAAAAATCTCTCTGCATTGTGTTCAACACATTTCTCCTTGCTTTAACAGCTGTATTGTGGATTAGACTTTCCAGTTTTACCATATTGCACCAATTATTACCAGTCTGAAAGATAATAAATAAAACCAAAGCCCGATACAAATCTGCAAGCCATCTGCAAAGTACATTTTAATTTGAAAGATTCGTGCGATCTCGATTAGCATAAATATGCAAATTGGCTTTGCTTCCTGTCATATTTTCCAGGTTCACTGCCGCTCAGCGCTGCAAATTTAAGCTCCGGTTCTGTAATTAGGGGCTTGGCTGATCGGTTTGATGGAGCCTCCTCTGACGCTCAGGGCGATGTGGATTCCCCGGTAGGGGTGAAAAGCAGAAATCTTGACCGGCCCAAAGGAAACGCACCCGGCGCAAGGAAAACTGCAGACAAAATGGTAAGGTTCGCTTCCAGTGTAGGTATTTTTGCGCTTGTCACACCACTGTGACTGCATCATAGTTTCAGCTGTTTGGGTCCCACTGATTCTTAGGATAAATCCAAGGATAAACATTTTGCACCCTCCAAAGCAGCTAACTCCAGAGTTAACATATCAAATTAAAGATTAAGAGCATATATTTTGTCTGAGAGTTATATATAGCTATGCCAATTAATTATTAAGAAGTGTGTGATTTGGAGCTGTCATACCCAAGCCAGCCTGTATCGATTTTGTACGATCCCTGCTGTTTTTTTCAGTAGTTAACTGCTTCTTCATTTCCCCTGAATTGCTTTTGTGACACTAGGAGTATGGTGCACCAGGAGATTTTAATCTCCTGCATAACTTGAAAAGCCTTTCACAAATTGCAATTAAAGGAAGCAATCCGAGAACACAAAAATCCTGGGGAAATCAGATGCTCGGGGTTCACCGAGCAACTCGGAGGGGCAGGACCTGCCTTCAGCCGCGTTCTCCCTCAGCGCCAGGGAACAGGGCTGGCTTAATGTAGTGAAAAGCTCATCCCCACCCTGTCCCCTGCGACAGCGCCCAGCGTGGACCCTGTGAAGCCAAAAAAGCTGCATTTTCCACAGAAGTGCACTTACTCTGGCAGGGGGCCCTCCTTCCCCCGGCTGGGCGGCTGCGGCGCAACATCGGGCTCAGCGAGTTGCAGCTGAAAAAAAGTTCAGCAGCAGCAAACTTGGGGGTAGGGAATTTCCCCTGCAGTTTTTGTGCTAAGAGCGAAACCTCTGCACGGCGGCGAGGCAGGAAACAAAGCAGCAGTGAATTACAGGCAGCCGCTGCGCAAACCCAGGGTTTAAATTTAGCTCTGAAAAGCACAGAAGATGATTATGAAGGCCAAGGGTGGCCTCATGGCGGGTGAGTGTTGGCTCCTCTCTGCATCGCACCGGGTGAGGCAGGTGCCTTTTCAGTGACACAGCTTCCCCCCACCTTTCTCTAGCGACTCGTTAGTGCTATAACGTGGAGGTTGCTGGGTATTTGCGTCTGCGGTGCCCTGGAGCCCTGCCTCACTTATCCCCTGTAAGGCAGCTAATATTCAAGCTAATATCCCAATAATCCAAATTAATACTCACTCTGCCTCAGGTCAAATCCCCCAAATCCTCTGTACAGCACAGGAGACAAGGCTAAATCCTCAGCTGGGTGATTAAAACCCGCCCAGGGCTCGTCCCTCCGGGATCCCGGAGAAGCCGCTGGGGTTTTCCCCATTGCCCTCCTACGTATCTCGACCACAGCCTCTCCTGGGGGGCACAGGGTGCTTGGGAGCTGCTTGTGCCCTTCCTTGCAAGCACAGGAATCCCCTGCCAAAGGGCTCGTAGCTGTCACATCGTCCCTGAAGGGGCTTTGGGTGGCTCTTTCACACTACCAATCTCTCACCTGGCTTTTCCAGGGAGTTTTTGTACCATGCCTGGCAGCCGCTGATCCTCAGGCCAAAGCTTCATGAAGATACCACCATCTAGTGTTAAGGACGGGCCTTGAGGAGACAGGAAACGGGGTGCTGGGAGCCGGGGGCTCATCCTTTGGGGCTGCCGCTGCGGGGGTATCATGGCCCTGTCCCCAGGCTCGGGCTCGGGGCACCGGTGCAGAGCAGCAGCTGGTGCAATCAGCAGGTCAATGGGAAGATACAGGCTAATAAGGGATGACACAGAGGGATGGGAATAATTAGCAAGTTCCCATGTTGACAGCCTATTTATAGGAACCGGTGTGCTCACAAAAATTATGATTGCATCTTGGTATAAATGATGGTAAATAAACTCCCATCCATGGTGAACCACTGCCCCAGAGCCAGGAAGCTCAGGAGGCTCCGCAGCGCCCGCAGAATAATTAGTACATATGAATAATAACAACAAGCGCGGCACGAACTGAGGGACAGGCATGGGTAGGAAGGGCACCATGCCATGGGCAGTACAGGACCTATAGCTGCCAGCAGCACCTCTGGTGCCAGGCCTTTACTGGTCCCCAGCACACCTGGGGGCAGGCCCCTATGGCCTCTATAGGCCCCTGTGGCTCAGAGCACCCCAGTGCCAGGCCCCTGTGGCCCCTGCGGCTTCTATAGGCCCCTGTGGCTCCCAGCACCCCCAGTGCCAGGCCCCTGTGGCCTCTATAGGCCCCTGTGGCTCCGAGCACCCCAGTGCCAGGCCCCTGTGGCCCCTGCGGCTTCTATAGGCCCCTGTGGCTCCCAGCACCCCCAGTGCCAGGCCCCTGTGGCCTCTATAGGCCCCTGTGGCTCCGAGCACCCCAGTGCCAGGCCCCTGTGGCCCCTGCGGCTTCTATAGGCCCCTGTGGCTCCCAGCACCCCCAGTGCCAGGCCCCTGTGGCCTCTATAGGCCCCTGTGGCTCCGAGCACCCCAGTGCCAGGCCCCTGTGGCCCCTGCGGCTTCTATAGGCCCCTGTGGCTCCCAGCACCCCCAGTGCCAGGCCCCTGTGGCCTCTATAGGCCCCTGTGGCTCCGAGCACCCCAGTGCCAGGCCCCTGTGGCCCCTGCGGCTTCTATAGGCCCCTGTGGCTCCCAGCACCCCCAGTGCCAGGCCCCTGTGGCCTCTATAGGCCCCTGTGGCTCCGAGCACCCCAGTGCCAGGCCCCTGTGGCCCCTGCGGCTTCTATAGGCCCCTGTGGCTCCCNCGCGCGCGCCGCCGCCGCCGCCGCACCGGGTGAGCGGGGACGGGGAGGGGGAGTGAGGGGGGGTCCCGGTCCCGGTCCCGCGCACTGGGGAAAGGGGCTGGTCCGGAGCCCCCGCCTCAAGGGTAGGGGGAGCCGGGGGACCCCGGTGCGGAGCCCCCTCCGGGAAGGAGGCGGGGGTCCCGGTGCGGAGCTTCCCCCCTCCCCCGGGGGAAGGGGGTCTGATCCTCGGGTTCCCGGTGCGGAGCCCCCGCCCCGTGGGAAGGGGAGTTCCCGCCCGCGGGCAAGCGGGTCCGGCCGGTCTCGGTGTGGAACAACCCCCTTCCCGTGGGAAGGGGGAGCTGGGGGGTCCCGGTGCGGAGCTCCCCCAGGGAAGGGGCGAGGGGGTCCGGTGTGGAGCCCCCTGTAACGGTCTGGGGTCCCGGGACGGAACTCCCCGGGGAAGGGGGGCCCGAGCTGGACTCCCCCCACGGGGCTGCATGGCTCCATGCACCGCGGTGGGCAGGATCCGCCCCCTCCCGCCCCCACGGGGCATCCCAGCACCCCACCCCCGGGGGGGCAGAGCTGCCCCCCATCCCGCCTCCGGGGGTCCCGGGACCCTGAGGGCTCGTCCCAACTGGGGAGAGCCCAGCGCCTCGATGATGCGAACTCCATGGGGCGCCCCCACCTTCCCCTTGCACCCCCCAGCATCGCCGGCTCTGAAAACCAGAGCCATGCCGTGATGCTCCTGCACGAGGAGCCGAATCCCACCAGCAGTGCCAACCGTTTCCCAGCACCACCAGTACTGGACCCGGCTTTGCCCCCGTCCCAGCCAGCGGTGGGGTTGGGGGGGTGTCCAGGATTGCCCCCCGCTTCCTGCTCTTGGCTTTCTGCAATCCCGACGGCTTCCAACATCGCAGTGGTGGCCACGGGCTTGCTGCCACGTGTAGCGCACGGCCACATCGATGGCAGCCGCTCTGTTTGCTCCTGGCGTCGTGTCGGCATTGATTTGATTTGATTTATTTTCCCCCTTTTTTTCCCCCCCTCTGCTGGGGAACTGTCTCTCAATTTCTGCCTCTCCCCACAATTCCTCCCTCCCATGCTGCAGAGAATGCTCCGGCTGCCACCAAACTCCCACCAAAACCCCTTTTCCCCCCCTTCTGAACCCGACGGGCTCTACCGGGTAATTTTGGGGCTGGTTTTCCCGGGAGGAGGGTGAGCCCCATCCCCACGTGGGATTTTTGGGATGGGCTGGATGGGATGGAGCAGCATCCACCCCTGGACTGGGAGCAGAGAGCACAAGGAGCTCGTTGCAAAATCCACCCCAGCACTTTTATTGGGGTATTTTGGGGGGTTTTATTTGGTTTTTGGGCTTTTTTGGGAAGGGTCTGGGGGGGGAGGTTGGGGTTGGAGCCCCCTCGGGAGCTGGCATGCTGCTGTTGTGCACAAACCCTTGCCCAAGTGCCACGCTGAGGTTCATTAGTATTGCAGAGCTAATGAACGTGCTTCATTACGTGGTTGCGTTAGTCACAGCAGTGTGGCAGGAAGAAGACTCTCAGAGAGATGTAGAGATAGTAGAAATGGGGTTTTCCTCCCGAAAAAGGGATTGCTCTTCGCCGCTTGACTCCTTGCACGGCAGCAGCTTGCACCGTGCAATGAAAGCATCAGGTCTCAGCAGCACAAGTGGGAGCATCTTAGCTCAGATATGAGCAGAAATTGAGGTGGTTTTATTAAATTTTTTTTCCTTAATTCTGCTTTTTTTCCCCTGCCCTTCCTCGTGGAGCTGGTGCCGCTCAGTCCTGCCGTGACTTGGGAACAGTCGCCCTTGGCAGTGAAGCGTGGTCTGGCCACGGCTTTGATCCCCACAGCGCTGAAAGCGGTGACCCCGGGGACCACCTCGTCCTTCCTTCTTCACCAGCCGAAGCTCCCTCGCCCTTGAAGTTGCTGGCAGGTGCCTTGCTCCGCTCCAGGGCCACACCACTTCCAAGGCGATAAAAAGAAAAGGAAAAAAAAAAAAAAAAAAAAAAAGGAGGAGGGGGGGACCCCGAAGCGGAGGAGGAGGAGATGCCGGTGAATGGCTCCCGTGGAGCTTCTCCATGCTCCGGCGGCAGCGGCTCACAAAGAGCAGCCGCAGGAGGTTTGCTGGCGGTGGGAAAGCTCAGCCGGTCACGGTGCTTTCGCCGGGTCCTGGCAGAGTCTTTGTAGCCGGTGCTGAGCTCTCGGTGGCCACTGCGCCAGGCAGGGCCCCGCACACCGAATCTTCAGCCAAAACCACATCCCCGCAGGGGGATGCACGTTTTTCCTTCCCAGCAACGCTGCAGGCAGGGAAAATACCCGGGGAAAGGCTTTTTTCCATGCAGCCACAAATATTTTGGCAAATTTTAGCTTCATTCTGCTGGTCCCGGCGTGCGTGGGGAGGTGGCGGGGGGAGGATGCTGCAGCAGCTGGCTTGGTCGCAGGAGGAACTGCTGGGGACGTCCCGCACTCGTGGTGGCCGGATCCAGCATGTTTCACGGCAACTTTCAAACCTCACTTTTTTTTTCCTGATGTTTTATTTTCAGTGTGGGTTTGCTGGCTGGAGGGGATCGCAGGGGTCTCGCTTGCTCCGTAGCAGAAAATGAACTTTGTATTAATATATAATTAATATTAGTATCAAGGGGGTGCACCCAAAGTGCATCCAGTCTGTGAATTAACCTGCGGGTGTTTCTCCTTCTCCCCCAGTTAGCAGAGTGGAGCCAGAGCATCATGAAGCACCCTGAGACCCCACGGCCCTGAAACACCCATCGCCACAGGGAGGACCCTCCGGAAACCACATGAAAAAATAAAATGAGGCTCTTCCGGAGACGTTACAGCCCCTTGAAGGTGGCTTTGGCAGGCGCCATCTTCGTCATCTTCCTCTTCATCCTGCAGAAGGATGTGGGGAACAAGGACCCAAGCGAGGAGCCCTGGTTGAAAAACATCGTGCAGGGGAAGGAACAAGTCCTGGACCTGATGCTGGGGGCCGTCAACAACATCCGAGACTCGATGCCAAAGCTGCAGATCAGGGCTCCGGTTCGGCAGGAGGAACCTCTGCCCAGTGTCCGCTCCTGCCCCCCCGGCGTCTACACAGCGGCAGAGCTTCGGCCGCTGATGGAGAGACCCCCCCAAGACCCCGCCAGCCCCGGAGCCGACGGCAAAGCCTTCAAAAAGGATCGCTGGACGCCGGAGGAGACGAAGGAGAAGGAGCGAGGTTACGAGAAGCATTGCTTCAACGCCTTCGCCAGTGACCGCATCTCCCTCCAGCGAGCGCTGGGACCCGACAGCCGCCCGCCGGAGTAAGAGCCCTCCCCCGGAGCTGTGGGGGTCCATTGGCTCCCGAGGGGGAGCAAGTTTAAGGGGAAATAAAAGTGGATCGGCAGCAGGATGTCACCGAGCGTGGCAGGGGATCAAACAGAGGGAGGGATGAAAAAATACCTATATTTATTATTTTTTTTTTCCGTAATTTTTGTCCTCTTGGGGTTGGTTTTTAACAGCAATGGGCAAAAGCCAGCGGCGGCTCTTTGTGTCTCTGTGTACCTGCTCACAGCTGGGTGGCTCCGGCATCTTCCCCCCGCCCTTTCCCTCCTCTCCCTCTTTTATTTCAGCCGGCTCCAGTAATCGGACTTTTTCTTTTCTTAGCCGAGTGGAACAGCCTCAGACCCCGCTGGGGTCGGAGCAAGGCGGGGAGCGAAAAAAGCAGCATAAACTGAAGAGATTTCCTCGCCTGCCTGCCAGCCGTGGGCTGCCAGATTAAAGCATGGCCCCCACCTCCCGACCCCTGTCTGCTCAGGGGGGTGGGCTGGGGATTTTGGGCTGGGGAAAAAAAGGCTTGAATAGGAGGTAGAAAGAAACCCAGCCCTGGCATGGAAACCGGCCCCCCCCGCCCCAGCACCGGCAGGCGATTATCCGTGCTTAGCAGGTGTAGCAGTGACAATGGGGGGGACACGGGGGCTGGGCAGGCGGTGGGAATGGGATTCACTTGACCGGCGGTGGGGGGAGAGGTAGAAATCAAGTGAAATCAAAGCAGCGATGAGCTGAGAGCCGCCAGGGCCGGGAGCTGCTCTGCTGCCGTGGGGTTTGAGGGGCACGATGGGTGTTTCTGCTGTGCCCTCTTCCCCCCCGTCTTGCTTAGGCTGCTGCTTTTCTCTCTTGGAGGTGCATTGACCAGAAATTCAAACGGTGTCCCCCCCTGCCCACCACCAGCGTCGTCATCGTCTTCCATAACGAAGCTTGGTCCACGCTGCTGCGGACGGTGTACAGTGTCCTGCACGCCTCCCCGGCCCTCCTGCTCAAGGAGATCATCTTGGTGGACGACGCCAGCACCGATGGTGGGTGGGAGCTGTGGCAGGGATGTGGGAGCTGTGGTGGGATGCAGGACCTGTGGCAGAGATGAGGGAGCCAGAGGGATATGGGACCCGTGGCAGGGATGCGGGAGCCGGAGGGATGCAGGGAGATGTCAAGCATCTTTCCATTCCTGGGAGCAGCAGTTACGAACCACTGCTCGGTGGAGAAGTGGCTCGTGCCAAGTCTCCCGGGATGCATCCAACAACTCTTCCATGTTGTTTTGCATCTGCCCTGGAGCGCCCTTGGGGATTTTCCCTTCTCCAGCACTGCCGTTAACCCAGCCCTGGAGAAAAAATTGGGCGCTCCTTCAGCATCCTGCAAACGCCTTGTCTGCTGGCCGGTGTGCCTGCCAGGCTGCAATCCTCATTAGCTACACCCAGAGCAAGTTAACAACGTGGTTCAGTGTCGGGGCGCTGGAGGGGAGCGGACTTTGTCCTCGCCCCAGGGATAAACACTCCCTTTCTGCCCGCAGTGTCTGCATGGGCTCCCAAGGAGCAGAAACCGCAGGGCAGTACAGGGCGTTATCGCCCGTGAGCTTCGCTCCCACTGTGGTGGGGACACGGGTCAGATGCTGGTGAGACGTAGGGTCCCTCCCCAGGACGGGTCTCTGGACATCCCAGCTCTCGCTTGGCCATTCCCAGCTTTTGGTTTGGCTGCGTCTGCCGAGGAAGGAGAGAAATCCCTATTTCCCAGGGTGACACCTTGCCTGCTCTCCCTTCCCACACTGGCACCTCCGTCCTGGTGACACTTTAGCCGCAGGGCATGAGACTTTCTCACCCTGTTGTTGCTCTAATCCCTCTTTGGTGGGGGATTAGACTGGCTCTTTTGCAAAACCCACTTTCTTCAGCCAAAACCATTTTTGGATTTTGGGGAAAGGAAACTCCGTGTGTCCCCAGGTCTGAACCCGGGTGCGGGGTCTGAGCAACAGGTGATGGAATGGGGTGGGATGGGGGCAGCAGGGTGGGCTGGCGGGGCACAGGGACCATCATCTCCCCCTTCTGACAGAGCCGGTTCCTCTTTCCCCCCCTCCCCAGACTACCTGAAGGACGAGCTGGATCGTTACGTGGAGCAGCTCCAGATCGTGCGCGTCGTGCGACAGAAGGAGCGGAAAGGGCTGATCACAGCGCGGCTGCTGGGGGCCAGTGTGGCCAGTGGGGAGGTCCTCACCTTCCTGGATGCCCACTGTGAGTACCCACCACCTCCCGGGGTCCCCAGGGAGCCGGTGAGGGGGGTGAAGTCGTCTCCGCTTAACGGCCAAACCCTTCCCGATGTTCCAGGCGAGTGTTTTCACGGCTGGCTGGAGCCCCTCTTATCCCGCATTGCCGAAGAGCCCACAGCCGTCGTAAGCCCTGACATTGCCACCATCGATCTCAACACCTTCGAGTTCTCCAAGCCCATCCAGAACGGCAAACAGCACAGTCGGGGCAACTTCGACTGGAGCCTGACTTTTGGCTGGGAGATCATCCCGCCCCGGGAGAGGCAGCGGAGGAAGGATGAGACCTTCCCCATCAAGTAAGCCATCGATTTTTATCTGCTTTGAAACTGGTGTGACCGGAACAAAGGTTGGATGAGCCCTGGGAACGCTGTGTCCAGACCTAAAGTCTGCAAAATGAACGGGCTGACCGTGCTTCAGGAGGGACAGCCAGGGGTGGCAAAGAGCTGGGTTCCCTGTGCTAGGAAACTGCCCCTTCCTCCAGTTATTTTTTGCTCCTTTTTCCAACAAATTGGGTTTTTTCCTGTTTGTTTTGGTGCCCCCGGGTGGGCGATACTGTCCCTTCCCAGCGGAGCTTGGCTTGAGGGATTTCGGGTGGTTTGTGCCCAGGAGAGGATGCCCAGCCACGGTCAGAGAGGAGAAACCTCCGCTGGGGTTTGGTGAACATGAACCTCTCGCAAAAACACCTTTGAGTTGCCTCCAGCCATCTCTCTGCTCCTGCAAAGTCTTTTATTAAGGGTTTAATTGCTGTCTTGCATCTTCTCACTCTTGGATACCCACCTACCTGGGCACGGAGTGGGCACCAGCACTGGCACAGCAGCAAGATGATGTCACCTGCGGATCGGACTGTACCAAACCCCCTATTTTTACCCCCTATTTTGCCTGCAGAGAAACCCTGAATGGTTTTTCCCCTTACCTCTCCGTCGGTGCCCCACAATAAGCCCGGTGCTCCCACTGGGAGACACCGGACACCCAGCCTGGCCCTGTCCGCATCCCGTCCCCTGGCCGGTGGCCGGGCTGGCTTTGTGTGGAGGTCACCCGGGAGACGTCCCCGTCCCAATAAAGGTCCCTTTTACCACGAGCCGGCGGTTTGGCTCCCGGCGGCGTCTCATCTCCGCTCAGCAGGAATGCAGCAGCTCAGAGTACCCTTTTTTTTTTTTTGATTTTTCCTGAATAAAAGCAAGTTTCTGTTCCAGCCTCTTCTAAAGATCAGATGGAAAAGATTAGAGAAGCCAGAGGAGTGAATGGGGCGCCGGCCGCTGTGCTCTAATCTCCCCCCCTTCTTTTCGGCGATAGGTTTTCAGTAACAATATCCCCCTTTTGCTTTGAGACGAGAGCCAGCAGCGAGGCCCCTCGGTGTCATGCTGCCACTGTCACCTCCATCCCCTCCTGGCAGCCCTTTGGCTCCTATGCCAAAGCCACCACACCTGGGGCACAGCTGGATGGGGCAGGGAGATGGGGGGGACACAGCTGCCAAGTGCTCACACCCACCGTGAGGTCCACGATGTCCCCAAACTCAGACTTCTGATTTTCTATTTTTTAACCCTACTTTTGTCTCCTTTCTCCCTCCCCCATAGGTCCCCGACCTTTGCCGGTGGCCTCTTCGCCATCTCCAGGTCCTACTTCGAGCACATCGGCTCCTACGATGATCAGATGGAGATCTGGGGGGGCGAGAATGTGGAGATGTCTTTCAGGGTAAAGACAGGTCTTCTTCAAAGGGCATCTTCAGGGATGCTCCTTGTTGGGGGGCACGGGGTGGGGATTGGACCCCCCTGTGTCTCAGGCGTTGCCTCCCTGTAGGTCTGGCAGTGTGGGGGACAGGTCGAGATCATCCCTTGCTCCGTAGTGGGTCACGTCTTCCGCTCCAAGAGCCCCCACACCTTCCCCAAGGGCACCCAGGTCATCTCCAGGAACCAGGTCCGCCTGGCCGAGGTCTGGATGGACGACTACAAGGAGATTTTCTATCGGAGGAACCAGCAAGCTGCACAGATGGCCAGAGAGGTACCGGCCATGCTGGCGGGCTCCTGGCTCTGCTGGGGGGGGCTGATCCTGCTGGGAGCTCAAGCCCAAGCAGAGGGAGGAGGTGGGCTCAGCCTGGAGGTGGGAAAGCAGATGCAGGTGGAAAGATGTAGCCAGAAAGCTATTTTTTTCTATTTGGCCATAATGTTTTCTAGTAGAAAAAAACATTGGGGTTTTTTTTTTAATTTTTAAAAATTTTTTTACACCAAAACATTGATGACAAAGCATCCCAGCCCTCTCAGTGAGCAGCCAGAGGCTGAGGGTACCTGCCAGGGACCGGGAATGCCTTGCAAGACCCCACCACCAGTCTGGGTCCTGGTGACAGACGATGACAAAGCCAAGAGGGACCCCTCAGCTCTGAGCCCGCGCTCGGGAGGGGTTTTTCTGTTTTTTCCTTGCTGGCTTCAGAGGTTAGTTTAATTTTCTCACGTGACTTTGTCGATAGAAGACGTATGGTGACATTACAGACCGGCGCAAGCTGAGGGAGCGTCTCCACTGCAAGAACTTCACCTGGTACCTCCAGACCGTCTACCCGGAGATGTTCGTCCCCGACCTGACTCCAACCTTCTACGGAGCGGTAAGTTCGGGGGTGCCCGGGCTCAGTCTTTGGCTAGAAATAGCCATGGCAGTGAAGTCCCCAAAAGGCTGGGTTTGGGGTTTTTGCATTTAAACCTTCATGCTGGAGGGTTTTGGTGCAGACGCGTCCATCACGGGCTGGCAGGGCCGGTTGGGGCTCTGCCTGACAGCGAAAGAGCTGGAATCCGGCAGAGCTGGTTTGGGGCAAGTTGCGGGGTGGGGGACCTGTGGGGACGTGGCACTGGGTGAAATCGGGCGAAAGAGCCGAAAGCTTCCAGGAGCCCCGTGCTGGCGTTGGCACGCTCAGGGTGGACTTGAAAAACCGAGCTGGGGCTGGGCAGGACGCAAAACACCAGCTCCATCCCTCAGGATGGAGCTGCCAAAAAAAAAAAATAGCCCTTTTCCTCCAAGCTGGGTTTTGGGAGTCCAAGTCCGGCTCTCCTCAGCCAGGGCGAGGTGGAAGCAGCCGCTGGCTCCCGGACGGGTTTTAATTCACCTTTGTTTCCTGAAACCGCATCCCCGGAAGCTCTCACCTTTGACTCGGTGGGACGGAGGCGTTGGCACGGGCGTTCCTCACCTCCTGGAAAGGACAAGGGGACCCGGACACAGCTCCTAGTACCGGGATCATGTTTGTACAGCGATAATTAAGTGCTCCACAAAGCCCAAACGCAAGGCGGATCCCTTCCCCAGGCCCTTGGAGCCCAGTTAACCCTCCCGCTCATTTTTCCCCCCACTGCAGATAAAAAACGAGGGCACCAAGAGCTGCCTGGACGTTGGTGAGAACAACCATGGTGGGAAACCGCTCATCATGTACCCCTGCCACGGGATGGGGGGCAACCAGGTGGGCACCCGTCAACCTCCAGCAGTTCCCCCTCCTGCAGAACCCCCGGTTTTCCCCCGGGGGTGGCTTTCTTGGGGCACAGCAGCCTGATGGCCCCTCTCTGCTCTTGCCTTACCCACCCCCAGTATTTTGAGTACACGACCCAGCGGGAGCTGCGGCACAACATCGGGAAGGAGCTCTGCCTGCGGGCGGGCTCGGGCTCGGCCGAACTGGGCAACTGCCAGTACCGGGGGAAGCCCGGGCGGGTGCCGGCCAGCGAGGAGTGGGACCTGGCACAGGTGAGGAGATGCATCTCCACTCCGGGAGTCACCCAAGGGCATGGTGGCATCACCCCCCCC
>VYZM01006882.1:288203-298227 GCA_013398915.1 Dromas ardeola
CCGGCGCAGGCGCGGGAGGGAGCGCGGGGACCCGCGTGACGCCCCGGAAAGCGGAGCCGGGGGCGGGGAGCGGGAGCGGGGCCTGGGGACCCTGAGCGCCCCCCGCGGGCCTGGGGCGCAGCCCTGCAGCGCGGGACGGGCCTCGGCGCCCTGAGGAAGCACCCGCCGGGCGGAACGTCCCAGAGCCCGCAGCCCCCGGGCACGCACCACTGCCACAGCGACCCCGCAGCACCTGGAAAGTCCTGGAACCGTCCCCCCAAGACTGGCAAGACACCTTCTGACCCTGAAAGGACCCCAGTTGGGCTGAGAACAGGCCCAGGGACCACGAAGGATGCTCTTGAGCATGACTTGGAGGTTCTGGGAAAGCCCAGAGAATCTGCAGGAGCCTTGGAATAACTGGGAATGCCCCAGCACACCAGCAGCAGCTCAAGCAGCACAAAGACGTCTACTCAGAGACCTGGAGAACAGCCCCAGCAATATGCCAACAGCCTGGAAAGATCCCTGGAGCATCCCCAGAGACACCAGGATGGCCTAAACCACCCAATTTATAGATTTGAAGTGACCAGTGCTGCCCTGAAGACACTGTGTGCCCTTAGGGGTCTTGGGAAGCTCAGCCACCCTGCAGAAGCAGCAAGGCACCCCTAAGAAAGAACACTGGAAAACACACTGCACCTCAGAGCCATCAAAAGGCTACCCACAGATGCCAGAAAAGCCCCAGAGCAGCCCCAAACACACCTAGACAGTCCCGGAGACCCT
The DNA here is from genome assembly GCA_013398915.1 of Dromas ardeola. NCBI lineage: Eukaryota > Metazoa > Chordata > Aves > Charadriiformes > Dromadidae > Dromas > Dromas ardeola. The sequence goes on from VYZM01006882.1 coordinate 288,960, forward strand.
ACAAAGCATCCCCAGCCCTCAGAGCAGCCCGACAGTGCCAAGGAGGCACCCCAATGCCTAAGGAAGAGCTGAGAGTAGCCCCCAGAGGTGCCAAGATGGTCTGAAGGAAAAGACTCAGATCCAGACATAGCCCTAGAGGCGCTGAGCTGGACCTTGAGACTAAGCCTCCAAGTGTATACGGGTCTCGCTCTGCTTCTGCTGCTGCTTTTGTTCAGTGCTGCCAGGTCTGCAGCACGGGGCAGCTCTGCCCTTTCCCGCTCCTCCCCTGCAGCTGGAATCAGCGCGTGGTTCCGGTGCTACGGCTGGTCCCCGGTCCAAAGGCGGCGGGCGGGGGGAGTGTTTCTACAGGGCACAAGTGGGTCTTGGTCCCAGATGAGGGAAAGAGGGAGCGGGCAGGGATGGCCGTATACCGCACAGGGCTCCAGCTTGGAGCCCATCTGTAGGGGTAAAAAAGCACAGAGCTCACTCTCCCCTGAGAACAGGTTTAATGGTGAGGAGAGGCACTGCTGTTTCTTTCAAAGAAAGGCTGGGATAACGCCCACAGGAGAGACATACACGTATGCACACTATGTACAGAGCGACACACACAGTGCCAAGCACCCCAAGCCCCCCAACACCATCCCTGTGGTGAACTGCCTCCCCTTTCTGACCGACCGCGGGAGGGGGACTTGCCAAGCAAGGAGTGATTGCAGTCACGACAAAGACTAGGATTTCAGGGGGCGGTGGATGATGACACGAGAACAGTGGGAACATAGGGATGGGGCCTGCCCACAGGGTTGGGGAGGGTGGAACTCTTTGGTTTCGACATCAAGACTCCACAGGGCCACCTTGTCCATCGGGCCAGGGGAGGCAGGGAAAGGTTCCAGGCACCGGAATGAAAGGGCTCAGTAAAACAAGTTCCCCCCCAACAAGGGGTGACCTGAAGTGCCTGATCAGGGTTGCGTCTGGGTCTGGGACCCAGCAACATTCCTTCCCTGAAAGAGCCCGACACTGACAAACTGGCATAGGGGAGACTCCAGGGGTGTTTCTCCTGCCTTACCCCCCTTCCTGCCCCTGCCCCAGGCATAAATCTGCATGTGAGAAGGGATTTCAGCTTCTGCCCAAATGTGGTCTGCACTCCCTCCCCCACCCCGGGTTGCAGACCTGCCCACCAGATGGCCGGTACCTCCTAGTTAGCACAGGGAGTTGAGGAAATGGCTCTCCCCTGCCAGAGTGCTCAGCATGGAGCTCATGTCGCCCACAGCCATGTTGGCACCACCAGACGCGGGCAGCAGGAGGCCCCCCCCCGGGCTCGGGGGCCCAGGCAGCGCAGCTGTCTCTGCATCTTCCACAATGGCAGCAAAGTCAAGGTGCGTATTCTCCAGGTCCAGGGAGTCCAGGCTGTTGGCCACCCGCTCCCCTGAATCTGGATAGTAATATGAACTGCCTTTGAGTCCTTCCGAGGTCCCACCATAATGCCCGGGACCCCCACAGCTTGCTGCCGTTTGGCCCAGCAGCTTATGCCCACCTTTGCCCACCTGTAGATGTATGCCCTGGCCTGGGTAATACAGGAGGGCGTTACCGGCCCCCTCAGGTGTGGGGCGGGCAGGGGGCAAGCGAAGTACACGCCGGGAGCTGGCTTCCGCTCCCTCATAGGAATGACTTGGCGGAGGCAGGTTGCCCACATAGTTCAGACTGTTTTGGTGCCCAGGTGGTTTAGGGCCACCAGGAGGGTGTGGCACCATCTCTGGGTTGAAGCATGGGGCATTTAGGAGGTGTGGGGTCTCTGCCAGACCCTGCAGGTGATCTGGTTTGGCTTGGTAACCAGAGTACTTGGGGCTGAGGTACAGTGGTGCTTGCATGGCTTGGCACTGCCCAGGCTCACTGCCCGTCCCCATGCCGGCCTCCCCTCCTTTGGAGGCTAGCTGGTCTCCCCACATCAGAGCCTGCTGGGCCTGCACATAGCTACGGACCATCACTTCTTTGGTCTGCGTCGTGGGGGTCTGGGCTCTTCTACCCCCCGGGCTCAACATGCCCATGTAACCGACAGGTGCCTGTTCCTCAGACTGGTAACCACCAGGCCCTACATTAATGGCTTGGCCAAATGATGCAGGAGGCTGCACGGGCCCGGCAAGCTTAGCATTCTGGCAGGGAGCAAGTGCTGGGGCAGGTGCTGGGTAACGCTGCTCAGATTTGATCTGTAGTCGGTTAAGCCGGTGCCTCCCAGAAAATCCACTGTCCTGGCATGAGCTCACAAGTTTGGGTTGCTGCCCACAAGAACTGGGTGGTGGGTACTCAGTACTTTGATGGTGACAGTGTGGCCCAGACATGGCAGCAGCAGAGGCACTGACACTTGACTGCCCAGAACTCATTTCCAGATTGCCTTGGAGAGGTTCATCCCAAGTAGCTGGCATGGTCCTGTTGCCAGCATGCATACTTGTGAAGTGCTGGTTCATCTGGCACTGAGGCAGGGAGAACTCGGACTGCAGCAACCCCTCCTCTATGTCCCCGTGCCCTCCTGGGTTCAGCTGCATACCCGCCGTGGTCCGGTGAGTGCTGCCATAGAGGCCTTCGCACTGGAGCTCCACACCTGTCCCCTGGCATGGGAAGTTTTCCTCGGGGTAGTTCAAGTACTGTTCCACCTCTAGCAAGCCAGACTCTGTGCCTGGGCCAGGGCCCTCTATGCTCACGCTCTCCAGGAAGACATTTTCACTGATGCTGGGTGGGCGTGGGGAGAAGACATGGCGCTGAAGGTTGGCATCAGAACCACCCAAGGGCTGCAGAGCAGTTCTGCCCACTCCTGGCACATTCACGTTACCCATACTCTTAAAACGATGCACCCTGGGCACAGCATGAGGGTTGGCCGTGGTCCGGGCAGGGTCGCTGGCCCGCCGCACACCATTCCGAGGCACCAAGTGAGGGGGAACGCTGCCTGCGTAGCCAGGGTAGTCATTGGAACTGTGCCTTCGCAGCAAACCGTTTGCAAGATAGCCGGGTTCAGCTGGCCCAAGGTAGTCCCCAGGTAAGCTGCTGGGGCCACCCATGCCCACCCGCTCCCTGCTGGGCAGTGGGGTTGGAGGGGGACCACCTGTGGCTGCAGCATATTTGGCCTTGAGACGGTAGCGCTGGGCCAGGGTAAGGCTGCCCACACCCGGCAGCCCTCCACAGTGGCTGGCATCACTGGAGCGTCGTGACGCGTCCGGAGAGATGGGGTCATAGCCGTCTGCCAGGCCTGCCCCGCCGGGCAGTGCCCCTGCCTCGCCACCCAGACATGGCCCAGCCAGGTACGGGGACACCAGGGACGAGCGCCGGCTCACTGTGTAGGCTGAGCTTACAGTACTGGTGGCGCTGCTCCGGCGCTCGTTCAGCGGCATGCCCGTCTCTGCTGCTGACAGCTCTGCAATGCGCCGGTGCGAGGCAGCCGGTGGTGGCACAGAGACCCCAGGCACCTCCCCAGGCAGGCCTGAGGAAAGAAAAGGAGGAGTTATGCCGGGGCACTTGGGACACAACAGCATGGCACCAGCGGTCAAAGGAGGAACAAGGCAGCCACCTCCAGTACCAGGGTGTGGCCTCTTCCGTGGTTAGTGCCCGGTAGGACAGGAAGCAGATTCAACTGGTGGCAACAAAGAGGGGGCAGAAGATAATTGAGAACCATTTAGGTTGGAAAAGACCTTTAAGATCATCAAGTCCAAAGAAGGGGCACGGCCCAGACATGGGGGTCCACCACTAGTGAAGGAAGATGGGGAAACCTCTCTGGCTGCAAACCAGACCTCTCTTGACACAGTGCCCATGGGACTGGCCCTGCATTCGCGCGGGAAGGAACCACGGTCTCACCGGCTCCAGGGATTGCTGGCAAATTCAGGCTGTTGGTAGCTGACGGCTTCCTCATCTGCTTCAGTTTGTCAATCCGAAGATTTTCTAGCTTGTGGAGGGCCATGAGCCCTGAGGTACCCATGGGCTCACCAGGCACCACATCCTCCAGTGTGGACAGATCCTCGTAGCTCCCACCGGCATTGCCCGCCATCTCCACCCCACTGTCGTTGTTAGTGGTGCTGCCGAGCGGGGAGTGGTCGCTGCTGCAGGAGGACTGCCCGCCTGGGCTGGGCTGCGGCTTCTAGGTGGCACCCAAAACATTAACCAAGGAAAAGGGGGTCAGATATCCGCTACACACTTAATGCAACCTGTCAGCCCGCACCCTGCCAGATGTGCAGATGACGCCCCTACCATGCAAACTGACTCCCCCGACAGGTCTGGCCCAGCCTCCCTCCGTCATCGCACCCCCAGCTCCTTACCAAGGCCAAGTCGGGCACCAAGAGTTTGCCGTCATCCTTCCTGGCCTCCGTGGGGCCATTTGTGTCTTTCTCCTGCTTCATGTCCGGGGGGCCACTGGGGGTGGGAAGTGCACGGCCTGGCACGACATCCCCTCGGTGCTTCTTGGTGACATGGGCATCAGGACCATGCACCGTCTTCACATGTTTGCGCAGGGAACTGGGGTCTGTGTAGCGCTTGGTGCAGCCTGGAATCTTGCACACATAGGGCTTCTGTCAAGGAAAAAAAGGTAGGCACGATGGAGGGAGGGTGCTAGCTCCGACTGCAGACCCCTCCCGACAAAGTACCAGCTGGGCATGAAATAAATCCCCCTCCCTTCCCTCTCGAGTCGGCCCGTGAACTGAGGGAACCAAGGGTGGGAAGGGATCAAAGGAGCCGAGTCCCCTTGGAGGGGGCACGTGAAGTCATACAGCAGGGCCCTGGAGGAGGCCACAGGGAGCCAGAGGAGGAATCAAGGATGGTGCTTCACAGGAGTGCGGCAGGGGGTAAAGGGACCCTGGTGGGAACGCAGGTGACCGAAGAAGAGAGCAGGGGGCCATACTTTATTAGAGCAGGCAAGGAGGGAATTGGGGCACACGGGAAAAAAACAAAAACAGGGATGCAGGGAGTTTACAGAGTACGGGACTGATCAGGAGGCATACGGGGAGCCCAAAGGGGTGCAAAGAGCCCCAGACAGGACTGTACCTCATTGGAGTGAGTACGGTTTTGATGCTTGGCCCGGTCAGAAGCATTGGAGAAGGCCTTGTTGCAACCCTCATGTTCACACACGTAGGGTTTTTCACCCGTGTGTGAGCGTAGATGCGTCTTGAGGTTCTCCAGGCGTGAGTAGGCTTTGTTACAGCCCTCGAACTGCGCAGGCAAGCAGGGTGAAACATGCCACACACCTTCAGCAGACCCCGTACCACACCACCCCCATACTACACACCCATGGCACATCTGCCACGGACACGTATCACACCTCCCAGCCAATGCACAACACACCTGCCCTCCTTCGGGTGCGTGTCCTCACACCACTGCACCAGCCTTTATCCTTCTGGCCTGTGTCATGCCACCTCACTCTGCACTGGCCACATGGCTGTGCTGTATCCAGCCCGCTACGTAAGTCTTTACCTCATGTGCATCTCTGCCGTGCCATTGATCACACGGGCTCTGGCCTGCCCCGCATGAACCCCGCTCTATCGGGCACTACCATGCTCCTGACCACCCTGTCTGTCCCACCTCATTTTCCCCACGTCTCCCTCAAGGCCATATACCAGGCAGGCAAGCTCGCACCCTGCCCTGAGCTCTGCCCGGTGCAAGGCACCACAGCTTAGCCGAGGTTTTGCAAAGGCTCATGCCAGCTCACCGTGCATTTGTGAGGTTTCTCGCCTGTGTGACGTCGCATGTGCACCACCAACATGTACTGAGCCTTGAATGGCCTCTGCTCCCGGGAACATGCCGCCCAGTGGCACACAAACTCCTTCTTCTCCCCATGGATATGTTCATTGTTGATGTGCTGAGGAGAGAGGGGCATCACTAGTGGCACTGGGGAAGGTGCCAAGGGTCAGGGAGACACAGGTGTCTTAAGAGAAAATCATGGGAGAAATGGACACACTGGGACTGGAATGGCGGGTGGAGACACCAGAAGTTAGGGGTAAACAGAGTGGTCAGATGGTGTCTGAAGGAGGCACAGGATACAGGAGATGGCTGGGGGCTATTCTGGGAGGACCAAGAGAAGACACAGGCATGAAGGTGGTCTGAGGAGTGGTCAAGGGGATATAGGAGACTTTGAGTGTCTGGAGGGAGACACAGAGCAAAGGAGGAAGTCTGGATGCACCAGCAGTTCAGGAGAGCTGCCCCAGGGGTGAGGAAGCCAGACTGGATATTCCCTGTAGGGACATGGTATGGAATGGTCACGAAGAACTTGTCTACAAAAAGTGGAGGATGCGTGTCCCTCCCTTCCTAGGGGCAACTTCCAACATTCTGCATCTGTGCAGTGAGTTCTTGGTGGGGGCAGAGCAGGGGGCCAGCATAGGACAGTCTTAGAGTAGGAGTCGTGGGCTGACACAGGGGGATGTCAGCCAGCAGCCTGAGGGCAGGTTCTGGGACTGGGTGTACCCAGGCAGGACCCAACTCACGTGCACCAGCTGCTCCTGCGTATCGAACTCCTTGGCACAGCCGTCCCAGTAGCAATTGGTTTCATACACAGTTTCAGACTCGGGTTTCCCATCTTCCTTCTCCAGATCTTCACGAACATCAAGCATCCCCATCAAGGGGTCCTGGGGGCGCACAGCCAGATGAGCGCTCCGAGGTACGACCCACAGTGCTCTCTGTTACAGGGAGTGGTTCCAGGGAGGAGCATACAGCCCTGGGGAAGTGGGGGGCATCTCAAGGCCTGGAGCGTACCTGGGTGCCCGTGGAAGCTGGACTGGAGATGTCACACTCGGATCTCTCCTCTGGGTATCTGACAGTCAGAGGGCTGCTCAGGCTCCACTCCAACTTTAGCTGCTACCAGTGCAGGGGGTAAGTGGAACGCAGTCAGCACGGAGATGCCTACTGGACCACTGCTTATATGGGACGCACCGCTTATATGGATGCAAGGCCCCCTTACCTGGCAGTGTTTGAGGGTCCCACGAGCTGGGGCATGGTGCATGAGCCCTGGGCGGGCGGACAGGTGTTCGTGGGAGCTACATGGAGGGGGGGGGTGAGTGTGGCTGTAGAGCTGGCCTTGGCCCTTCTGCTGACGCGGTGGACTCTGGTACCCCAGTGATGGACTGCAAAGAGCAAGAAGGATGAGCAGATGACACCATCAGAGGACAGAAATTTAGGTCGTCTGAGCCAAGGATCCCAGGTGTCTGAACTCCCAGCCACTCCTTCCCTAACCCACCGTCCCACTCTGCTCCCACCTTCCCTAGCCCTCACCCCAGGCACTCCCCAAGTTGGGAATTCAGGCTCCCGGACTGACAGGCTGTGCCAGTGGGGCTGAAGTCTGGTGCCCACCTGATGGTGCTGATGGAGAGGTGGCCATAGGAGCCACTGGCAGAGGCGCAGCGGGAGTTGATGAATGCAACGAGGGAGTTGGGTGAGGTGCGGATTACCGTCTGCAGGTCAATGCTAGAGTCTGACAGGGGTGAGATGGACAGGGCCCGCTTCTTGCCCAGTTTGCCTGCACCACGGGGCGTTGAGAACCGTGAGCCTGGGATGGCAGCAGAGAGTGGGGGGCACTCCTCTCAGCATGGGTCCTAGGAGGCTGAAGAAACCCCCAAGGACACAAGCCTGGAGCTTTGGAGCCTGGAGGAGTACCCTGAGCGTGCCAGCTAGCTTCTGATTTAGAACAGAACAGAACAGAACAGAATAGAATAGAATAGAATAGAATAGAATNAAGAACAGAATAGAATAGAATATAATAGAATAGAATAGAATAGAATAGAATAGAATAGAATAGAATAATTTCAGTTGGAAGTGACCTACAATGATCATCTAGTCCATCTGACCAATTCGGGATGATCAAAACTTCAAGCATGGTATTAAGGTCATTGTCCAAATGCCTCTTAAACACTGACAGGCTTGGTGCATCGACCACTTCTCTAGGAAGCCTGTTCCAGTGTTTGACCACCCTCTCGGTAAAGAAACGCTTCCTAATGTCCAGCCTAAACCTCCCCTGGCACAGCCTTGAACCACTCCCACACATCCTACCACAGCACAACAGGGAGAAGAGCTCAGCATCTTCCTCTCCACTTCCCCTCCTCAGAAAGCTGTAGAGAGCAATGTGGTCGCCCCTCAGCCTCCTTTTCTCTGACCTCGATGTACCCAGAGTCCTTAGCTGCTCCTCATAGGCCGTTCCTTCCAGCCTTTCCGCCAGCTTTGTTGCCCTACTCTGGATGCATTCAAGGACATTCACATCCTTCTTAAATGGCAGGGCCCAGAATTGCACATGGTACTCAAGGTGAGGCCGCACCAACACTGAGTACAGCAGGATAGTCACCCCTTTTGACCGGCTGGTTGTGCCGTGTCTGATGCACCCCAGGATGCGGTTTGCCCCCTTGGCTGCCAGGGCCCACTGCTGGCTCCAATTGAGCCTGCTGCCAACAACCCCCCCCAGGTCCCTTTCTGCAGGGCTGCCATCCAGCCACTCCTCTCCCAATTTATACTTGTTGCTGGCTTTGAACTGTGGCAAAGCTCAGAAGTGTCCTCCCCTCGCTACCACAGTCCTCAATGTCCCTAGGGTGTACCTGAACCCCTTGACACATGCGTACTCCCTGCAACAGCTGATATCATCCCAAGAAAAGTGCCTGATCCCCCTGGCCACAGCCAAGGCGAATCCTCCTGTTCACACAGGCATCAGTGTTCCAGGAAAGATACCCGAAGCCCCAACAGTCTCCTCCGTCATGACAGGTGTCACCGTCCCCAGCACTGCCTGACCCCCTCGGCACACACACCTGCACTCCTGACACAGCACAACCCCCAGGAGATGCCTAAACTCCTACCTGCCCCATGCCCTCCCAAGACTGGAGACTTACCATCACCACTGCCTGGGTGCTCGGTTCCTGGCACCAACCCATAACTGCGGTGACCGCTCATAAGGTTTGACTGCTGGCATAAGGGGAAATCAAGTCCTGGCAGAGGGGAGGAGAAAGACGCAAAGACACATCAGGGCGGGTGGCGCAAGGGGCAGAGGAAACCCCCAGAGCGCCCCTGAACCCAAAGACTGCATCTGACGCCGGGTGCCCCTTGCAGGCACCGCTCAGGACGAGGGGGGCTACGACCGACCTTGTGGCCCCGGGGCAGCTGGGGCGGGTCCGTGCGGCGGGTGCAGGCAGCAGTGCTCGGCGCAGCCGGCGGCCGGGGCGCTGACAGGGTTGAACATGTCGCGGCGGGGCCTGGCCGGGCTCAGGAGCACATCTGGTCCTCGCCGAGGGGCTGGAGCCGGTCGCGGCCTGAGGAGGACAAGGGTGGGCCGGGGTCCCCGCCCGCCGTCCCC
>VYZM01006884.1:0-64124 GCA_013398915.1 Dromas ardeola
TAGTTTAAAGACCTATCAATGAGACCTATTCCTTTTTCTTGGTTTTTGGTTTAAACTCCCTCTGATGGGGATGCAGTTCTCCTTACTCAACTTTTCTGAAAGTTTTACTCACAATGACAAACCTGTTCCTCAAGCCCTTAATGTAGCATGTAGGGCTGGGTGGGGAAAAGGAAGGGAAGAATCTGTTTAAGGGCTTGCAGCTGTACCATTTATCCTTGCCTTTAAGTGTTTCAACTCTTCCTCTCTCCTCATACACAGGTATGCGTGTGTGTGAAAGAGAGGGAGATTTTTTTGCTTTTTAAAAGTAGTTTTCCTTTTTGCCCATTGGAGACGAGCACATGTTGCCCTAAATACAAGTGAGCTCATCTCAGTGATTATTCTGGTGAAAACAGGTTAGGTATTTTGAATAAACTCAGCTGCTAGCCAGTACAAGCCATTTACCCCTTCCTAGCTGCACATTATAACTAGGGTTATTAGAAAGTTGTCAGGAAACAAGAAATCATTACCAGTAGCTACAGCTTGCCCTGGTGAGACACGCCAGCCTCCGCCTGCACATGCCGCCCTGCCCCTCGCCACCCTCCACCGTCAACTGAGTCAAGGCGTCCGGCTGACCGGCTTACCTCCAGCGCTGGGCACCAAGAGCAAGCAAAAGAGGGAGAAGAGCCACCTTTTTTCCATCTTCGCTGGATGAAGTTGTGGTAAATACGTAGCACTCTTGGCCTGATCCTGGCAGCGTCTCGGAAAAGGAAGTTGAAACGGTCTGCTCTGTGCAGACAGGCAGATGTGCAACACAGTCACAATCATCATTTCAGCGTGACTTCAAAGAAATGCTTCATTAAGTGTGAAAGCCTCAGTTTCCTGCCGGAGCAATAAAATTAGTACATCTTGTGAAATCTTTATGTTGAAAACACTACCTATACTGCAACCCTGTGTTCAGGACTATTCTTTTTTTCTTTTTTTTTCTTTTCTTTTTTTTAAATTTCCTTTGACTTTTCAGATAAGCTCAGACTAAGCACTTTGCTGGGTTAAACTCTCTTGAAAACTTGTCAGGTGTCTAAAGTTGAATATCTGGTACATAGCATACAAAAAAGCTGACTTTTTTTTTCCTGCTTCATTTCCTTCACATGTTATTCCAAAATAGCTCAAATACACTATATCCAGACTCTCTACACTCACTATCTTTTAAGAAAACAGTAAGGTAACAAAACCAATTCCCCTAAATTAAAATAGAGTGAATTGAGAGTTTTCCAGATTAACTTTTTAAATTATTTTTTTTCTGAGAAGGACACCATTAATTATTTTCTGCAGGATGAAGAACTACAGCAATAGATGTGACAGCATCACTTGGTGTGGTTAACCCCTGTACCTCGCTCTGTTCAGCTGGTAGCTTTGGTGTTGGCGTGTGGCTCCAGCCAGTCCCGTGACCTGTTTTATTGCAGGTCACCTGTGAATCTTTCTGAACTGTCCTTGAAGCATATTGCATTTCCATAAACTAGGCATACACCTGCCAGCAAAGCATCTCATTGCAGGCAGGTCTTAAGCAAATTGGACCTGCTGCTGGCAGCTTTTCAGAAAGACGACAGGTTTGAGTTCTTGCTTATCACACTTATTTCCCCAAAACTAAAAGAGCAGGGCAGGACACCTCACGTACACAACATGAGCAGACGTTACCTGCTGGCTCTTCCTGAGATAGGATGGGAATTTGGAAGCCCAGCTGGGCAGGAGTCTGGTTGCTCCCATAGCTCCTTCCCTGGGGGCCAGAGGACAATCCACCCTTTGACTCCAGGGAGAGCCGATTACAGCCCATCCACCAGAGCAGAGAAAGTGGGTGGCCTGGATGACACAGTTCCTTAAATGGACACCTCTCTCCACCAGCAGCAGTCTCCCTCGGGTGGCGCGTCTATCTTTGGGAGATCCAGACCCTGACATTTCTCTCCTGAAAGCATTCCTAGGGGACCTGGGTGCCTCTGTCAGCCCCTTTTTTTTATGGTACCCCTCCCTGCTGCTCAGGCAAGGCCTACGGAAACTGACAGTCACCACCTGCAATTTTTTTCCCAACTGTTTTTCATTTCCTCCCCAGGTATCAACTTTTGCTGGCTGTGGAGCTCCCCATAGCTCCAGCAAAGGCACAGAATTCAAGGTAAAAAAGAAAGACCTCACTGGTCATTTCCCTATTTTATGCACTACCAGATGCAAAATGCAAACAACATCTATACCGCTTCCCTAATTTGTGCACGTGCAGTCTTTTGGTAGTGCATTTAAGCAGGCTAATGTCTCCAGCAGGAGCAGATGGTTGTGCTGGCCAGGCTACAGTCAGGCCTCCAGACACGTCTTGGAGGATAAGTGTTGCTGCATGGCTCCTTTTTTGTTTGCCTTGCTCCCCTACCTGAGGAAACAAACTAAATGCGGTCATGGTAGATACACTGGGTGCCCGGGTTACTGCTAAGGGGATACTCTCTGGGGATGAAATATCTGCTTGTCACTCAGAAGCCTGACAGAGAAATACCTGTCTCAGAGGATCAAGAAGTCCTGAAGTTGAGGATGAACAGAATATTCAAGCCACTGTGGTTGACAGCCACAGAAGGGAGTAAAAATATTAAAGGTATATGTTCTCTTTTCCAGTTCAGAGCAGAGACCACAAAGAACCTGGAGATTATCTGCAAAGGCTGAAGTCCAAGAAAATCGGACTTCAATCTAGAATTTGGGCTTTCATTCATGAATGCAGTTACCTTAGCTTATCCCACTGATCAGTTCATGCAAGCTTTGTACCATGAGAGAATGTATTTTGTGTAACATGGGGAAAAAAAATATCTCAAATGAGCCTCTTTATCGATCTAAAACATACATCGCAATTCAACAAGACAGCCCAAGTGCTGTGTGGTATATTCAATAGCCACAGAAATCCCTGAGCAGCTTGTTTAGTTACTAGATCGCTGTGTCTTGCCCTTAGAATTTGTTTCCCCAAAAAAAATAACATCCTAAAAATATACCCCTGCCATGTCACATTGTCTTGGCTGAATGCAGCCACCCAGTGTTGTTGCTGCGCTTCGTGATGAAAAACAGACAAGAAAGAAACCTCCCAGCTCAATGGATTTTTGTCCACTTCAGAGCTGTCTTTTGCCCCAGTTCCTACCTTAAACCCAAAGTCTGAAAAAACAGTCATTCACCTTGCTGCTGACATTCATGTGTGTGAATAGCTAAGTCCTGCCTCTGTATACAGCATCAAAAAACATTTAGAATCATAGAATCATAAAATGTGTTGGGTTGGAAGGGACCTTTAAAGGTCATCTAGTCCATCCCCCCTGCAGTAAGCAGGGATTTCTTCAACTAGATCAGGTTGCTCAGAGCCTCATCAAGCCTGGCCTTGAATGTCTCCAGGGACGGGGCCTCCACCACCTCTCTGGGCAACCTGTTCCAGTGTTTCACAACTCTCATTGTAAAGAACTTCTTCCTAACTCAGAACTTCTGAGGTGCGCCGCTTATCTCAGCCTGCTTTTCCCTGGAGCTGGACATGAGGTCCCACTCACAGCAGTGCAGATTATTACAAGATGTTCCTCCCCTGCCATCCCTTTCCTGAAAAGTTACTCACTGGCAGCTTGGTAGGTGCTGCGCCGGGATGTTACTCACCAGGTTAAGGATGGCGGGGATGAGAGGAGGTACTGATGCATGTCCTGGGGCAGCAGAAGTATCAACACATGCCCTCAGTAGCAGGAGGGACGACACATCTGTAATGGGCTTTTCCTTGGCGGGGCAGCTGTAGGGATATTTTTCTCAGAGTCAAGATGCACAAGTTTTTCCATCACTCTCCACGTGCCTTTCCAGAGAGGCCCAGAACCCACTGCAAGGCTGGGAGGTTTGAAAGGAAAAGAAGATCTGCCCAGGCAAGACAGACATATTGTCAGGTGATATGGGAACTACAACGTTCTCTTTTGGGCTGGACAAGCAGCTGGCCTGGCTGGTCCTGCCCTGTGTCCCAGGCACTGGCAGGAACTGATGGGCTGTGAGCATCGCCCAGGATGGGTCCCTGGTGGGGCTCTGCCCCCTGCTCGAGGACACCTCTGCTGCTTAATGTGACATTAATTTTTTTCTCCCTGGGTGGGAGTAAGGGGTGGCAGTGGGGGTCCCTCTAATGATTTTCTGCAGATCCGTTTGCCACTGGAGGAGGCATTTTTGAGCACTACAAATGACTCTTTCTGTGGCAATCGCCCCTATTATGCGTCATGCTCACAAAACCCTTGGCTGCAATACAATTCTTCTGCCTCAATTACAGTAAGCTGCACCTAAGGAAGAAGCAGAGCTGCAGTCAGTCCCACAGAAAAAGAAATCTTGAACTCCAGAGACAAATTCAATTATTCACAAAGAGAGCCTTTTCAGAAATGCTAGTGCGCAGCTCTTCCTGCCAGAGGCGAGGATGATTACCCTTGCAGACTGGTGTCCTCTAAACATTGCTTAAAGAAAGCGCTGCTCCCCAGTGAAAAAGAGAAGGAGACTTTGAAGCAGGAATTTCATTAAAGAGTAAACTAACCTTTCAGGTTCGCTTGGCACAGAAACTCCCACTTTGTCCTTGTGTTTTGGTTTTGAACTTCTTTGAAAATGGCACTAATGACTCTGTAGCCGGCAGGCAACCTCGGCTGAGGCACCTCACGGAGGCTTGGAAGAGTGGGTGGCAGGGGCTGGGTGGGCAACGTGGCAGGGGACAGGGCACTGAGGTGGTGGTGGGACCCCCACTGGGCTTTTTCAGCCACCCCCTGCTTCCCCCATCTCCCCTTCCCACCCTTTGCTATCGTGCTTCTCGACTGCTTGCGGTGCTCTCTCTTCTGCACGAGGAGGAGAGGGGAAGAGGATTTCTCACCCTGCTTTCTCCTTCTCCTCCTCCCTCACAGCTACATGTGGACCATGCTGTGTTTGACATAAGGCAGTCCCGGTTTCAGCTGGGGTGTTTAAACAGCATGGCAAGGCGTACACACTTCCTTCTCAACAGCAATTTTTCCAGCTGAAAGATGTTTAAAGATCTGAATGGACTTTTTATCCCTTCACCCTCACTGACAACTCTGAGTACGGGAGAAAACCAAGAACAGATCAGTCCCGGCCACCTCCCTGCTCTGGCCCGTCGGTGGCTCCATCACCTTCCCCAGCTCCACCACCGCCAGCAGAATTCAAGATGGCCCTTTCTACAAACACTTCATTTGCCATTACGTCCTGCAGACATTTCGAGGCCAAATCCAGCCAGTCTCTTTAATTACACCTTTTGCCCTTCCCACTGGTAAATATTGCTTTCTTCACTTTGTGAGGTGGGAACTTGCCCGGGACTACAAGTCAAAATGAATGGCTAGGCAAGAACTACAGCCCTTAAATCCTCTCTTCTTGCTGTCAGTGGGAAAAATCTCTTCTTGACTGCTCCGTGTTTACAGAGCCTTTCAGATAAGGCAACAGGGTGACCTTTGGGAAAGCAAAAGGATCACAGGGAAGTCTCTTCTAGTGCTGAGTTCCTCTGCATGCACATCCCTAACTCTCCATTTCTATGGTATAAGAAAGGGACTGCAAAAGCTGGCAGCAGTTTTTTCTAATTACAAGGCCTAACTTAGAATTCACGTTTCAGAGAAGGAGAGCATACTCTTGGGAACAAATGGATGAGAATCAGCCCCCTCACGTTCTCTGCCATTCCAGCCAGAGGTCCCTGTGTGGTCCTCTGCTCCCATTTGATGCCATTTCTGAGCAAAGATGGCCTGTCAGTGTAAGATGTGGGACATTACATTGTGCAAAGATTCCGCCTGAGAAAGGGCTTTTCATAAACGCAGCTTGTGGGGCTTTATCTTGAGGTCTGTGTGAAAGAGGGAGATATCAAGGCAAGTAATAGACCACTTCATCAGGAAGGAAAAGCTTAGGTTCACATCCGAAGTGCTGTAAACCTAGATGGGTTGTACAGCTCATTTTACAGTGCAGACCATCTCTAATGGATTTTGTTCCCTGATTAATTTAAATTCCTCCATACTATTGTATGCAAATACCATCTTGCAGACACACAGCCGCCTGGCCAGACCTCAACACAGCAGACTGGTTAGAATTCACCACTGAAGAAATACATCAAATAGAAAAGATTAAAGGTGTGAAAGTTAACTTCAGATACAGTAGCAGTGGCAATTTGAGGGCAGCAACTGCCTTTTTATTATAAAAAAAATCAAATAACTTACAGCAATAAAAGGCCAAGTTACAGTGACATTGAGATCCATAACTTGGATTTTACTTTTTTTTGACAGAATACTTTGAAAGCATCAGACGTTAATGAGTTTGTTTGTACACAGTATCTTTGTAGCCCTATAAATACCTTTCATGTTATCATCATGTCAGAAGCAGCCAGGGCGAAGTGAGATATGTCTCCCATCACATCCATCATCTATTAAATTGTCCACTGCACTCTAATTCACTGTCTCTTTAGAAAGGGTGGTGAAGTACAAACGAGAAAAGCAAAGCAGAGGTTGTTTTTCATGTTGAGCCTGACTCTGTTGAGAGGAAACTGTACCTCAGTGGAGCCCGTGTTTGGAGTCCCAAGGTGCTTTAGCCTGGAGCCCCGCAGAGCAGGACACCTCAGCCAGGTCCTGGGAAGAGGGGTGTGTGTGTGTTACCTCCAGAGGGCAATTCAGAGCTGAGTGTATCTCATATGACAGCAGCAAAGGGCAAGTGCATTCCTAAATCTGGGTACCTCAATAGAGTTAACAGCCTGCAGTTCGATGGGATGAATTCAGCACAGGAGTAGCTAGAAGGTAAAATGGAAACTTCTGGGATATTTCTGCATAATGATATTTTCCAGACCATAAGCAGAGTAACATTTCGCTACTTCAGATGTGGATCCTTTTGGTTCACTCCATGCTCGAAGGCATAATGTGAACCTGCTCTAAGGAGCCTGTGAGGCTCGCTAGCATGGCAACGTGCGCTGCACACAGATCTCCTTCCAGGGCACTCTTGCCAAGTAGATGAAGAAAAGAATGAGGAATTAAGACAGTTTTCAACAGATAATATTTCTTTCAGCATTCAGTATGAGTTCCTAAAGTTTCAACCACCACTGAAATTAAGAAAGATTTCTAGATTTTGGTTGGTTTGGAAGGATCACTGGCTATGTAAAATAGACGTTCGGTTTCTAGCTGAGTCTGTCACCTCCTGACACGATACTAGGAAGGGCGTGCGCTGCTTCTCCTTGTTTCAGTAAAACACAGTATCCCAACTAGCTGGGATTTAAAAGAGTCATTGATCACATGTTTATTACCCAAAGTATAGGGAGGGGTGATCACATCAAGAAAATCATTCCCAAGTGTCACCTGGCCTGGAGTTTTGGTTGTGAACCAAGAGTCACGCAGCATTTCCATCCCAGTCCCTGACGTGTGACCAACCTGCTCCCGGGAGCATCCTCCTGACCTACCAACCCAGCAGCACCACTCAGCTGAACACCGCTCTCCCTCCTGCCTGAAATGAGGTTATGCTTTAACTGCTCCACAGCTGATTAAGCTTAGCAATGCTGCTAATAGCAAGGAAATAATTTGATACCTCTACCAGAGCAGTTAACTTCTATTTTGCATGATTGCCTCCATTTTCAAAATGGCTATGCAGTAGCTCAGTGGGCTTAAGGGCCTTACCAGAGCACTGCCCAAATCAGTGGGTGACACCTGGGGGCTTCCAGACTGTGTACCCCAAAAAGAGCACCACTGTGTAGACAAGGGAAGCCGCCTGTGTTCCCCAAGTCTTGTTTCCCAAAAGGCTGAAGCCACCTTCTGCCCCTTGGAAAATCAATGATTCAGTAAATTAATTTCAGTCTGTTACCGTAATTGGATTAAAAAAAAAAAGAAGCATCTTGCAAGACTTTCCTTAAAGTCAGTAAGCTGGAGGATTGCACTATGACTGAGCACAAATCAAATACTCCTAACATTATTTGACATTTTAATTGCAAATAAGGAAAAATCTCTCATTACAGAACTGAACTGAGTTAGTTTGTTGTGAATCAGACTCTCCAGAGGACACTTCCCTCCCCTGCCCCCTGCTCAGCTGCACAGCAGCCGAAGCAGCAAACACCATGCAAACTAAGGCAGCCGCAGCCATTACCAGTCATCCTTTCTCCCTTTAAAATTACACTGACTCACATGGTGTATTTCTCTAACAGATGCTGCTGTACAGCGCAGCGCTTGTCAAGAAGAAAAAAAAGCCCACCACAGAGTTGCATGAAAAAACAAGTTTAGAAGCGCCAGAGATCTGTTTGCAGGAGGGCTGGATCAAAATAATTTCAGGCTCATTTCAGTGATTTACCTGAATACGTCAGAGACACATTTGGCTTGCAGTGCTTCTGGAAAGTCTCGGCCGTGGTCTTTCAGGAGGCAAGAGAAAGTACCAGGGCTGGGGATCAGCACAGCTGACCAGCTGCTCAGAGTGCAGGTACAATTTTAGAAGTCTGATTTAATATCTTGTTCTACCACCAATGCTTGTGGCTAAATGGGAAATAAAACTAATCTATCCTTATTAGATTTGGGCTGTAATCTCATATCACCCTCAGATATTGGACTTCCCTGGCAGGCTTCCTGCCTCGCATTGGCTCTGGTTCCCAGGAAGCTGAAGAGGGCAGGGTGGATAATAAAAGAAATGTAAGTTCAAAGAAAATTCATATATAGTTCAGTGGTTTGAACAGTAGAAACACTTAACAACCTGTATATGAAACAAAAGGGGAAAGAAGCAGTCTGTGGACATGGTCCATTCACCCAGAAAAAATCTTTTATTATACCAATGTGGATGCTGCCTGTATTTGAATACACTGGGTGCAATAAATTTATTTCTTTGAATCCTAGGGAGGATTGCGCACTTTTCCTCAACAGAAGTACCTGAACAGCTTTATCTGATCGATACCTACGTCATACACTAGTTACTCACAGGAAATAACTAGGATTTTTTCAGGGAAGTGATCTGCTGTATCAAAACGGACAAAATATTGAACAGAGCAAGTATATTAGCTATCTTATGCATAGAATTACTATCCATAAAAAAATATTAACCAAAAAATAGCTTAGGTGCAATTAATCTGGCTTTGGCACAAAAGGAAGAATTAGATCTCCTGACAGCCTCCTCAGCATGTTTTCCTGCATTTTTCCATTTTTCAGTTGCAGTAGCAATTTCCAGCAGTCTTTCTTTATGGCTGACTTCTCCTTCTTTCACCAGAATCATGTTTTGCCACCCCCTGACCTGCACCTCACTCAGCAGCTCAAGTAGGAGGTCCCCAGACCTAGGAGAGGGTTACCTCTGTAAGACCTCACCCGCCACCCCTCAAAAAGCAAGAATGACTCCTGTTTTGTTTTGTTATTTAAACCCCTCACACCAATTCTTGGAACAAACTTCACCATCCATCATCTATACAAAAAGACACAAGTTCCCTGCTAACAACAACAGCTTTTTCACAGGACCTGAAGCGTACCTCGGAGCACAACATTTACTGGTTCACATTTTCTAGGAAGCAGGATTTAGCAACCCACATTAAACACCATGGAGAAGCCCATATTTTTTTCAGGGTTCCACACACTGTGTATTTTCTCTTTGGGAAACCGCCAAGTCTGTCTCAGGAGGTTGTTATTTTGCTCCAAGAGACCAAAATCAATCAATCAATCCGTGGCTTGGCAGCTCCGGAACAGAAGATTAGGACTCTCAAGGCAGATTATAAACGCAATCCCCTCAATTAACTTCTCTGGGATGGGCTAGACGCGGTTAGGCCCTCGTTAAGTCAATTATTAACACAGATGGTCAATGTGCATATTTTTTATGACAAATCTTATTAATTTCATGTGCAAAGCAGTAAACCCGGAGATAGGCTAAGAAGCAGGGCCGCTGCCCTGCCTGCCAGGGCACTGGGGACAAGCTGCTGCCACCAGAGCCCATTTGGCACAGGTCCTGCTACCACGTGCAGATGGCCACCCCCTCCGGCCAGCAGCGTCAGGGATTGTCACAGCCTCCTTGGCTTTCAGGCATTTCAGACCCAGGACCCTGCCAGTCCTTCCTGAGATACGGTATAGAGGTGTCAGTAACGGAGAGAGCTCTGAATTATGCAGCCGATGTTGGTTCGTTTGGGTTTTTTTTTAGTTTTAGTGTGGTTTGTTTTTTTTTTTTTTTAAAAAAAAAAATGCTACTAGTTTGCATGCCAAGGCTAGCCCTCTCACTTTGGAGTGGGGAACAAGGCTGGGTCAGGCACCTTTAGCATCACCTTTCACAGACACCAAAGTCTCTTGCGACTCTCAAGCAAGAAAGCTCAACAGGGACCCGCGGTCCCTGCCCTTTGCATGAAGAATCAGTCAAAGGAAGTATTTTGTGCCTGTATGGATTAATGCGTAACTACATAACTCTCGGTCACTTTTAAGTGATCGGTCTTCTGGGCCTGAAAATGCTTGCTAGCACACATGCATTTTTTTTTGCAACTGGAAAGCAGGCACCAAAATCTTGTGCTGAAATTGCTCTGACAACTTAGCCCTGATGCAGTTTTGCTGCCAATGCGATCATCATCCTCAGAAAGCCTTTCTGTAATACTCCATTGCATTTTTAACAACTCAATTTCATCTGCCTCCTTCCAAACTTTTTCTGGATATAGCCTTGAAATGATACTGGATAGAGTTCATCTTACTAAGAAACCAGTTACTTGTCAAGAGGACAGAAGCTCAGTATGCAAGTCACATTTTTTGGGTCTCAGACACTGCACAAAAAGGCCAGTTTCCCCTGCTGATCCGTGTCATGCCCATGAGGCAGCTTCCTCGTCTGAGTTAGGGGAATCAGACTCTGTATGAAAAAAGAAGGCATTCAAGGCTCTGCCAAAGGGGGAAAAGAAAACACCCTTAACACTGAGCATAGATTGAATTCCCCCACAGGAGTTCAAAGGAAAGAAGCTGAACTGTGACCCAGAAAGACCCAGAACATCCTGTTCTATGACACAGCACTATGTCCACGCTCCTTGCTCAGCAATAGTTTTAATAAACTCCTTCCTGCCTGAACAACATTTAAGGGTGGCTAAATGAGCAGCAGCACTGTCAGGCAGTACCCTGCACTGTCCTATTAGAGTAATTAAAATGGTGCCAGGCAAGTGTCTGATTTAACCTTTTGTCAGGCTCCTGTAGTGCCCGTAATGCATCACGTTGTACAAGATCCTGGCAGTACTGCTGACCTCCAGAACAAGAGCCCCAAATTGTTCCCCTGTGAAAGGCTAGCAGATGGACCGGCTCCAGTGGCCGGTGTACTTGGCACAGCCTGACGAGTGACTGGGAGCAACCCAGTGAAAAGAGGGAAGGGCTGGCAAGCAGCTGGAGACACCCCGACGCTCTCGGCAAGGAAGACGGCATGTCAGCAAGACCCACCAGTGAAATATGTGACTGGCTAGGAGCAGTGACAGCTTAAGGCAGAAACCGATTCTCGTGTTCATCCATCTGGATAAATATTTGTTGCTGTTATGTGTGCTCACCAGTGGGAATACATGATTAAAACATTTCTAATTTGCAGCGCCTTCAAATGCATTCAAGCCAGGCTCCCTTCTCCAGGGGATAAATAGCGTTTATAAATCCTCAATCTTTTTCTAACTTCAGGTAGTATTGCAAGTGAAAAATCAGAATATTTGTACTTTAGCGGCCTATTCGGCACATGCTGCCATTTGATGAAGATTCAGACTTATATCTGCAACCCCAAGTCAAATTCATCTTCCCAGTGAATATGTAATTGGTACGGGTTGACAATGGAAAAAGGCAATAAGTAGTTTTTGTGAAAAGGTAATCTGTCCCATTTTACTCATCTTTTCAGTCTCTGGCCTTGCGTTACCACCTTTTTGGTCTGCTCAACACCCCAGCTTTACAGGATTCAGCATCCAATGTGTATGACCAGGGTTCTTACCTTATACTGTTGACTGCCACCAGTGTAACATTTTCTTTCTTACACCTCTTTCTTCCGCTCTCTCTGTATAGACTAAGGTAGCACCAGCCAGACCAGAAAAGCAGGAAGCCTAATTACTAGAGCTGTGCAACTGAAATGATGGAGTTTCTTAAGACTACAACTGAGATGAGAAGCTGCCTAACAAACAAACAAGCAGGATGCCTGTAGTCCGTCAGAGGACTAATCGAAGCCTGGATAAGACACTTGGGGTACTTTAAGACAAGGCTGTGCAGACTTGGAGAAGTCCAATTACAGCATCTCAATTTATTTGGAATAAATTGAAGACAGGGCTGATGGTGAACAGACTCGGAATGAAAGCTGAGCACTTGGCAGAAGGCAGTGATTGACAAGAAAACACACAGTTCCCTCTGTAAAAAACTTATTTAATTTAAATAAAAGAAGAGCCCAACTCCAGCCTTTAGACAGGCATTTCTACAGGGCTGGACCCCACCAGGTGCAGTGTTGCGTTTGCTACTTTTCAGCCATTCTACTTGAATCAAGAAAGTCGGGGATGAAAAATACAATATTGAATCAGACCCATGCTTAAAGACAGCTGAGTAAATTAAGATTCCTGGTTGGGGGACAGGACGAGGCAGAAGGGGCAAGGACAGCCTGCTGAGCACTCGTTATGACTAGCTGGTGATTTCGAGCAGCCATCCTTGGCAGACCTCGTCAAAGCACCACTGTGCTGGTAGTGATTGGTGGGAGAGGCGGCTCCTGGGGGGAAAGCAGCAGCCGTGGCTGCAAATCAGCGCTTGCAAAGGCCAGCACAGCTTTCTGACAAACAAGGTCTAAAGCATTCATAATTAGACAAGCGGCACAATCATGAAGATTTTATCCATGTTAATTTCTATCATGGCTTTCCAAAAAATGTGGATAGGCCACCTAATTTTTTCCTAATATAAAAAGTAATCAGAGAAAATGGAATATTTTTATTTTTTTTAAATTTTGCCAGGTGTATATATACCTTTTATCACAAGAGCTCTAGTGGTACAGAAAAACATAGTACAGCTCTTGAGCTGCTCAGGCTGAAACCAAAATACTTCCTCCCCTGCTCCCCATGCACTGTTATACTTACAGGGCTGCTCCTGTGACACCAGTACCGGATACATCAAACTCCTGGATGTCTCAGACAAAGATGGGGAAAACAACACGACCCCAGTCATTGTGCCTCACGAAGGGACGTGACCAGCCTCCATCCCAGCCCTCAGCATCCCCACGGTTGTTCCCCAGCTTTATCAGGTTTGCAACTAGCCTTGAACTCTTCCACCTCTCAGCTAAGGTACAGGTAGGTGCTGCCTGTAACTTCATGCAACCACACTGCAGACCTTTAATTACTCAAAGAAACAAACTATTTGGAGGTCCCAGAGACCTCCTGAGGCCGGCTCATGGCTCTGCTTGTCCCCTGCCGGCCCACACCCCTGCCGGCCCTTGCCTTTGTAATCGGTGCCTCAATGAGATGCTAATGAGTAAGACAAGCATTTCGGAGGGTTAAACTTTTTTTTTTTTTTTGCAGCTGGTGATGCTGTTCCTCCACAATTAAAGGCAAATATCTCAAAGGTATTTAAATCCTTGTTTGCTGCCAAGACAACTACACTTCTTGGAATGATAGGCTTAAATCTTTCAACAGAACTCACTTTGCTGTGCCTCTGTCGTTTATGGGCCTTCCAGAGATACAGCAATTGTTATGCTTCAGGTGAAACAGTGTAAAACAAAAAAAACCTCCCATACATCAGAAATATTTCATTTCAGGAAAGGTAAAGTCATTAATAACAACAACACTGTAATACATGCTAATTAGATTTTTAGCAAATGTTTTCAGGGAAAGAGACACAAGGCTGTGCCACAGCACAAGCCATTAGCATTCAAGGCTTTCTCTTTAAAACAGAGGCTTGGCTTAGAGGTATTTCGCCTGGCAGTAGCTTGTCCCACCACCTCAGCAGGGCTATCAGCTGACTGCTCTCACATTTTTGTTCTCACTAGTGGCATTCTCCAACCTCTGCTCTCCACAGCGCCAGGCTGAGATGGGCTGCTCCAACTTACTTTCATTTCTCCAGTAAATTTCTTGGGGCTCTTCTTGTCCCATGCTGCTTTGAAAGCCAGTGAGTGCCTCACTGCTGGTTACTTTATAGCAACCTCTTGCCATTTTCAAAACTTTCCCTCTTCCATCCTTGGTGTTTACTATTGAGGCCTGGGAAGTAATTAACAGAAATTGGATTTTTAATTATTATTATTTGTTCTTTACGAAGGTGGTTTTGCTCTTCTGTTCCTCCAAGCTAGGACTTCTTAGTATGGTAAGCTTGTTTGCGGTTTCAGTCTTTGCAGAGGACTTGCAGACAAATCAGCTTAACTGAATTTAGGGCTCAGCTCTGTCTGTGCCCATGTCAGGGAGACCAGATGCTCCCAAATGACACGTACTGACCTGGGTTATTTTATTCCCATTTATTCTGTTTCCAAGAACTATTCTCAACCTGAACTCTACAGCAGATAAATCTAGCAAACCCTCTGCCCCCTCAGTGCTCTGCAGGGAATTGTCTCCAGACTCAACGCAGTCAAGTAACCCCACCAGTGCCCACTGCCCCGTGCGCACAGACACCCAGACACATCCTGCCTGCTCCCAGGTCACCGGGGAAAGACCATCCGCCTGAAGGCCAAAGGCAGCAGGAGTGAGGGTGGACGCAGACTGTCTGCACCGCAGCCTGGTGCCGCCGCGAGCCACAAGCCCGGATGGAAACGGAGAGGCGGAGGCAGAGTGCTGCCCCTCACCTCCTGCCTTCTGGAGTCAGTGAGGTGTGTCAAAGGGGGAAAAAGAGGGTTGAAAGCCCGCTCCCCTCCTACTAAAGCCCATCAGCACCCTCTTGCTGACTCTGCTTGGTGGTAGCAGGGACTACGGATTAAAAATCAAAACAATAAAAAAAATCATAGGATTGTCTCACTTGGAAAGGACCTTTAAGATCATCGAGCCCAACCGTTAACCTAACACTGCCAAAACCACCACTAAACCACGTCCCTCAGCACCATGTCTACCCGTCTTTTATATGCTCCCAGGGATGGTGATTCAACCACTTTCCTGGGCAGTCTCTTCTAATGTTCTGATAATGTTCTGATAACATTTTCTGTGAAGAAATTTTCCCTAATATCCATCCTACACGTCCGCTGGCGCAAATTCCCAGACTGCCTTTAAAGCTGGGGCGTTTCCCTGGCCCAGTCAGCAGTACCACAGTGGGGGTGGTTATAGGGGGGCAGGAGCAGGGACACCCCCATGGTCACCAGGAGAGGCACAGCTGCTGAAGGAGGCTGCTGGCATCGCGAGGTGGGGACATGGAGTAAAAAAACCCAAAAAAACAACAAAACAAAAGCCACACATAAATAACCTCTCTGAAAACATGCCAGCAGTTTCTTTGCACAGAAAAATCAAACCATGCCTTACAGGAAAGCCTTCCCCGTCTCTCCCTCAACGCTGCCCTGCCCGCCGAGTGCAGGCTGTCTCAAAGCTTACGGTTTCCTGGTGCCTGTGGTTTTTCAACCACAGGGTTTTAACATTATCAGTCTTTGTCTGGGGCTTTGTCCAGAAGAGATATCTGTGACCTGTGGCAGAAGTTGATTTTCCCCCTCTCCAGTTTGTCTGGTTATTGGGAGGCTCCATCTCTGAGCCCATCAGTTGATTATTTTTTTCCTGCCTGTCATTTAGCAGTCACCTCTGCGGTTCAATAGAGATACTGACAGTGCATTTTCAAACAGGTTTAAAATTCAAATTGAATCAAATTATCCTGAGGTAATTTACCCATAAACTGACGAGGTAAGAGCATCAGATTTTCCAGGTATCACCAAAAATAAGGAACAAATCTACCCTGAGTACACAGGAGCAAGCTCCTCGTTGCTCATGTCTTGAATCGCTTTTAGTCCAACAATTCACCTTAAAGCAGACACGCAGGAGAATTAACACCTAATCACTGCCTCCTAATGCATTTTGCAATGTATTTGATTTTAATATCAGAATATTACAGTTTCCAGTACCAAGAGATAATAGGCGAAACACAAGGACTTCCATGGGACATTGGTGTATTTTGTCCTTTATATTTGCTCTGTGCTTTGCTTTGGTGGTACAATACACTTATATGCCATTACCATAAATTCAATTGTTTGCAAATTCTCTCTCAATTTTCCATCCTCTGGCAATAAAGCTACATTGAGAAAGGGCTGTCTTTAGCAATTGCTTGCCATCCTTTTATTGATGGATTCTCTGAACATCTCATTGCACTTTTATTCTATTATCCATTTAATGGTTTTTCATTTCCTCCAACATAGACAGCCCAAGGAATGTTTTACCACAATAGCTGCCACTTCCACTCTCCACTTGGAGGTAGGCCAGGGGGTGGAGGGGGAAGAGTGGGGATTTTTTCCAATCTTTTCCATTAATTAATTTTTAAAATGAACTCTACTTTTCTATACTTGATTTTTGATGCCTTGAAGACTCTTCTTCCTTATTTCTCCTCTCTAAAATATAGGGATTGTGCATTGAAATTGACATTTAAAATTCTGTTAATGTAAGTGTTGACTGTTTAGAACATCTGATCTGCATCACAAAGAACTCAAACTGAATAATTTTTTTTGGCAATTACTTCAACCAGATTTAGTTTACTATATTTACCCAAAGACATTGCTTTTACTGGTAAAATCAGGTGATAGATACCTAGTTGAATTATCATTATTTACTGTTTATTTCAATGTCTCACATTTCATCTGGTTGCCCAAACAGGATATGCCTCAATTAATAAAGTGCAACTGTTTCTTAGAAACTTGGTGGTCTATAGATACAAGTGGGATCTGCAAGGACAGGGAATGTCTTTCACAAAACCAGTTGATACAGCTGTAAAAAACCCCAAGAGCTAGGCACACTGTTGGGCACACAAGACTTCTGGTAGGGAGTATAAGAAGCTATGAACAGTTTTAATTATGATACACAAAACTTCTAAAAACAAAATTACAGTGGAAAAAACACAGTTTTGTTATTCTTTCTTAGTGCCCTGGTTTGAGGTAAAACAGAACTGATTTTCTGATTTGTAATTTTACTTTTTAGCTGGGCCTCTTCTGACTGACTAAACTCTGAAATTAACAGCATATTGTTCAGAAACCGTTCACTCTCAGAGTGATAAGACCTGATTGTACCAAGGAATGGTATGCACAGACACTCTTGCTTATACTTATTGCTATAACAACCAGGGTCAGCTAACTTCGCTATTTGCCCTGTTAGAGGGTCGGAAGCAGAAAAGCGTAGAGGGGTCACACCTATAGGGAGGAGCGGATGGGACAGGTGACCCAAAACTGACCAACAGGGTATTCCATCCCATCTGCATCATGCTCAGTATAAAAGCTAAGGGACCAAAAGGCCAAGTCTCTTTCTTCAATGGCCAATGTCTGAGAAGGACTCTGTCTGTTCTTCTGCCTTTGATCATTATCCGAGTGTTCCTGACTTCAGATCTGGAATTCAGCTCCTGTCCGTTGCTGACTCCAGTCTGGGACTTTCCCTGTGTCTGCTGGTGACGCAATCGTCATCCTGGGAGCTGGATACGGTTTTGTATATATTGTATACTTTTTAAAATATTTTCTTATTATTTCTTATTTCCTTATTTATTATTATTTTCATTAAAGTCGTTCAGTTCTTTTTCTAAACACGTAAATCTCTTTATCTCTTCCTCTCCTCTCTTTAGAGAGAAGGGGCGGA
Source organism: Dromas ardeola (assembly GCA_013398915.1). Classification (NCBI taxonomy): domain Eukaryota; kingdom Metazoa; phylum Chordata; class Aves; order Charadriiformes; family Dromadidae; genus Dromas; species Dromas ardeola. The sequence continues at coordinate 17,654 of VYZM01006884.1, forward strand.
GAGGGCCATCTGTCATTCTGACTGGCCAATCTGGCCAAAACCACGACACATAGCTTATATATTTTATTAAGCTAAATTCTTCTGTTGTTTAATAAACACAGTCTAGTCTAACATTTTCTAGAGAAGTGATATCTATTCCCTCTATGATTTCAACAAAATCACATATTCTGAAGGAATCATTTCCCTTCCTTAAGCCGTTTAACACCCATCTCCCCGAATATCAACAAAGTCATCCCTTTCATGACAGTGAAGACATCTCACCACTGTTTTGGTGGCCTTGCATGGAGATAGCATTGCAACATTTAGAGAAAATGCATCTATTTCCGTTATGTATGTAAAAGGATGTGTATTTCCTCAGGAGGCGCCATTCACCCACAGTACTCCATGAACTACTGCATAATGAACAGTAACATAGGAATTATTCAAGGTATTTTCAGGATAAACCTGTCTTATTAAATGCAGTTTGAATAAGCTATTTTCCATCCTTCTGAGGTGCTGTGAACAGAGATTAGCTCCCAAGCTCCCAAACAGCTGAGATTTCCATTCAGGTCCATGGGAAGCTCAGGCACGTGAGAGCAATGCCATCAGCCTCTGAGGGGCTCGTGCGATGCAGCCTGCAATTGGGAGGTTTCCACCACACAGGGTATAGAGAGAAGCGAGTCCTGGCCATTAGAAGGGCACATTGGCCAAAACCTTTAGCACAGCACACAAAATATTATCTACTTAAAGATGGAGTAGAAACAGGTATGAATTAGATATAGTGAACTGAAGTACAGTGAATTCCCTAACATCAAAAATAAGGAATTAAATAAAAAAATTAATCAATTAAATCTTATCTTAAGGTTAAATCATTACCAGTTCAATTCAATAATATTTGAATTTTGGATTAAAAAATATCTACGTGGCTGAAACTAGAAGTAGCCATTAAAATAAATCGCCTTCTACTGCAGATATTTGCCTGTCTTGTTTGAAGGGGTGTTTGTCATTGAAAGATGAAGCTAAGGCACACGCTAGATGTCTTCTTCAAAAGTTTTCATAAAAAATAGCAGAAGGCTGAATAATTCTCCATAACATTGTGGCTGAAGAAAAATTAAAAAAAAAGTAAAAACCGACCAACCTCACGAAACACTTACGTGACAAGGAGAAGTAAAACAGCAGAATTAGAAAATGAACAAACAAACAAAAATACCACCCTTCTCTTACTGTTTTTTTCCTAACTGACAATTAAAAGGTCTTCCGTTTCATGAGTTTCAGTGGGGCTGTGTACAGGGGACAGTGTGCTGGGGGCCCCGGGGGCTGCTGCGTGTGTTTGGCAGAGGCACGAGTCTGGCACTCCTGGGCCGGTGGCCCGAACCCCACTTGCTCAGAGTAGTTCCAGGTAAACCGAAACTACAGTTAAAAAAGGGAAATATAATCTTACTAGCAAATAGCAGGTTAATAGTACAACCTTGACTGGGCTGGTTTGAAGTCAACTGCTCATCCTCTGTGGACCAAGGTGGGTTTTATTAACAGACCTGGGCATTTTGCAGTTGTTTAGAAGATGAGTTCATTCACAGGACAATCCTGCAGGACACAGACTGCCTCATCCCACCTTAGCTTCAAACTGCACCAAACCGGACTGAATGAACCCCAAGAAACTGAATAATCCTTCAAAGAGTGAGACTAGACTCCACCGGGATCAGAAGTTTCTGCTTGACCACAGAGAAATCGTTTTATTTTCTTTTCACTGTTCTGCAACTGAGAAAATAATCATCTTGTCATGAATTTACAGATCATTTCATTCATGCAACAAAGGAAAAAAAAACCCCGGGAAGCACGATCTCATTGTTTGAACTCAATCATTTATTCTGCTCAATACCATTCCAGGCTGAAATTAAATATTTTCCTCTTCTCCACCTAAATAAAATGTGATCCAACGTATTATGCAGCTCTAATCTATTTTGGCCAGCTACATTTTTATGCTGATAAGAGAAAATTAATTTAACCATATATGAACAGGAATATCATCACATTGTGCATGGAAGATAAAATCTCACAAGGCATTTGGCTCGTGAATGTAGCTTCCAGGAGGATGTTCATTTCCAATTGCATTTTCTCCCCAATAGATTCTTAATTTGCCTTGTTCTATATGGTTTCCAGTTATCATTTTGTACAGCAATAAAAATCAGTGAAGCAGCAAAAGCTTACAGGCCTATGCCTAGGTTTGATTTATATAATGGATGGCGCAATGTCGTTGGTCTGCATAATTGAAATTCATTCAGCTCCCACTGTTTATAATGCGGTTGTAAAGTGCATTATGTATTTATTGATAAACAAACATTTTATTTGTAATAGTGCTGGAAAAAGAAAGGTGTTGCCTTCATTTTCTTATTCCACATATGCTTTATATGTGTGAAACTTGTAAAGTTATATAAAACCTGTTTATTACTATCACCTTCTGCTTCAAAGTCTTAAAGTAGACTCCTTATAAAGCACAACTGTAGTATCTCCTTATAAAGCACAACTGGTTAAAAAAATCAGGCTGTGGTAAAAAGTCAGAATTTTAAGACTTGAAGTAACACTCATCTATACGTAAAAAATCTGAATAATGAGTAAATTCAACAGCTGACCCGAACATGTCTCAGATAGTTACCCTGCATTCTCCCACAGCAGGAACGCTGCAGCTCCAACCACTTTCCTGAAGTTCAATTTTCCCCTAATCAGGGGAAAAACAATCAGAATGTCATTTTCTGAGATGTCTCCTGTAAGGGTTTTTTTTTATAACATTTGTTTAAAGAAAACACTGAAGCCTCACTCAAAAAATTCGTACCTGTCTCTTTCACAAATCTAATCAGGTGTCTTAATCCTACTGTTAGGAAAAATGCAAGCACTTTTTGCTTTTATTTCCCTTCTTCTTTAGAAATGTTACATGTTATATTTATATCTGTGATGGTATCATTTTACAGTCACATTTTCCTCTTTATTTCCCCCTTTTCCTTATGGTGCAATTAAACAAAATCATATTTTCCATAAAAGCTGTATTAATTCTAGTGAGAGTCATTAGACTGACAGCTTTGAAGTAAAAAATCTTTCATTTACCCTACAAGAAAGCAGCAGAAAAGTAATAACATGCCTTTATCCTAACCCTGAATGAACCATTTTTGAAATTGGTCAGAGTAAATACAGTCTCGAGGGCCTGCTCTAGTTCACGACATCTCTCTGAGAGTGCTTGCAAGGATCAATAGTATCTCCTGTACAATGAGAATTCAATAACATGTCCCTTTCTATAAGGGATGCGCCTGTCTCCAAAAAACTTATTTGACACTGGCCAAATCTGAATCACGGAAAGGTGATTACTTTAATTTACCTTTGGGTTGGACTGAGAACGTTTCAAGTCCTGTTTTCAAAAATGTGGCATTTTACTGCACCAGAACCTGGATTTACCACGGGGAGGTTTCAGCAGGTTTTTACTATATGGTGGAAAACACAAGCAATTTATTGCATTTTATTCCATGGCTTCAACTGGAGGTCTTTTGGAGATGTCTCAGTCCAGAATTTAGACTTGACAGTCTCCTGCCCTGTGGCCTCACCTTGGGATCTGCAGCCACTGCTTCCAACATATTCTGCTTCTCGGTAAATGAAAAAAATAGGAATTAATACATTTCGTGCCTAGAAACAGTGCTGAAACATGCTGCAAGGGTAGGGTGAAGAAAGTCATGTTGTTCACCGCTTATCCACATTTTTTGTGGGAAGGAGAGGTGGTGGCAAGGGGAGAGGAGACTTCCCTCTCCATAGCAACTAAACTCACTTTTCAAAAGCATCGACTGAAGCACTGAACACAAACGCGCGACTTTACAGCAGACTGTTTGCAGCGCTAGAGGCAGGATCTCTCTTTTACTGCTTCTTGGGGACAAAAAAAAATAATCAGTTCTTAAAGATTTCATCTTCAACAAGAAAGCCTAGATAAGGTCTCCATTATCCTGATATTTATCTCCGGAAATGTTCCACCTGTGAATACGAGGCAGGTGCCTTTATGAATTATTGTGGCCTGGTGTCTCTTGACATCTTCTGACCAATCCTCCTCTCCTTCTAGCAATCTAGAGGATTGATTTATGGTGTTCAAAAGCCATTCCTGACATACATAGAGTCATTGGTATTGGCACACAGCGCTATTTCAAATGGACCTTACTATTTTTTCTCTTTTAAATGTAGCTGGCTATTGGATTTATGGTCCCCTATGAGGCAGCTTCAGCTGCTATGCTCACAAGTTTACATGGTCTACGCTACTTGCTTATTTACCTTTGATTTTGATGACTGAACAAAAGATTTAGGAGGTACAGAGGGACTGATTGATACAGAAGGGTACCACACCACTGCTTTCAGGTACCAAGTCCCTCCTGTGGCGTTTCTTGTTGGGGTTCTTTTGTGCCGTTTGACTTCAGGAAGCTGGGCTCAGGGCCTCCCTCCACACCAGCGGTGATGCTCTGAGCACAGGGAAAGCCCCTGGGCATCTGAGAGATGGATGCCAAGAGCAGAAAGTCCTGAGACAAGAAAACCTCAAGAATAAGCTGCTCTGAAAGCAGCCCTGGTGAGGAGCCACCCCACACCCCATGGCCATGGTGTTTATGACAGAGGGAGCTGTAAGGACAATGAGGTGAGGGAACCAAAAAATATGTCGATGAGCTGTTTTTCATAGCTGGGACCTGGTGGTTCATCTCAGAGGGGCAAGGTGTGACCAGCACAAGTCAGGAGCTCCTGACTTGTTTGCTCCGCTGTGACTGGAGGCATGCTCTAATTGGGCTTGGTCTACAAGGTGTCAGGACTGAGTCTGGGCCAGCCCATTTTTTTGCTGGCTAATGAAGTCTGGAAAACAATTATTCCCTTGTTTATGCATTTCACCCACAAATGGGGGCAAGAAAGGAACTAATTTTACTTCACATAAAGAAAACTCTACGATTAGGATGGTTTTAAAAGTTAGAAGAAGCTGCAGCTTGTAATAATGTATGGTAATTTCCTTTTTCACATATTGAAAAGTAACTTTGTGTTGTACAAATATTTTCCTTTGTTAGATTAAACTAAAAGCTGAATTTCTCAATTACTTTGGTCATCTTCAAATTACTTGGACTATTCAAACATTCATTTGAAACTTCTCATGAATCTTTTGCTAACATTTAATGACATTAAAAAAAAAAGTTTTTCTTCTTATACTTCCCAAGTGCTGAAGTGTCTTTCCCTTTCCTATCCTTTATTTGATTTTCTCTTTTGAATCCTTACATCTTGTACGTGCCAGCTTCACTGACAAATGTGTGCATGAGTAGCTGTGATTTCTGGCTCAAGGAAAATAATATGACACAACATACTTAGTGCACTGTAAAACTAAGCACAAAAAATTATAGGACAACCAGTAGGGAATACACAACCTGGAATGAACATATTTGAATGCTTAGAGTTTAAACAGAGATACCTGGGACTGGGAATTTTTTCTCTAGCGCTTGCTCTTCTCCACCCCTAGAGAATACAAATAATTTTTTATAGTTGTCATTCAAATTCATAGCATGTATGTTTATTAGTGCTTACCTTTCCTTCCCCTTCTTAACTACCAAACTTTGATGCTTATAATACAAAACAAGCCCCAAAAGGCTTACCAAATTCTAAAAAAGTATTGGGAGAAATGGAGAATTCTCCCTCTCCACTGCCAAAGAATTAAAAAAAAACCCACAACATTCATTGATTCTGCATGAGAATAACATAAATACTCTTCTGGAAATTCAGGTACATTGCAGATTGATGTAATTTAGCATGCAGTTCTCAAGACACTTTAGCATATACTAAAAGAAAAAGCCTGTTTTCAGTAATGTGCCAAAGTAAATAAACATTTTTAATTTAAAAAAAGACATGCTGCAGACAGAGACTGGTGAAGTTTAATGGCAGAAGTTTTTAAACACTTTTAGAAATGTTTTTCTAGGGAAAATAAAAAAGTTACACACAAGAATTGTTAAACCCAGTGGGTAGGCTTCTGTCTCTCAAGTCGGTGGTTTGCTTATGATTTACAATACTCTACACAAAGCAAGAATCTGGCTTTTGTAGCCCATTTATTTACAAATTAAAATGGCAGACACGAACATACATAAGCCCTTTACTGGCATCATAACCAAAAGTATGAGATTTCCTCCTCTTCCCTGCAACGATGATGACTGAATGAATGTTCTATCTATATACAAGATGGCCACAATCTAGTTGTACTTCATCAAAGATGATGACAGTCACAAGGAACTACGTTTTTGTATGATTCATTGCTTTGGAGGCTAATTGTGCAGTAGCTGACTGGGATAGCTTGCTTGATGCCCAGCAAAACACTGCTAATACTTTTTAAAGAAGTTTCTACAACTTTTTCCTTGCCACAAGGAACTTGTGCTCCAAAGCTGGTGACCCGAGCAAAAATGTTTGTGGCCTTCTAAGATAAAACTCGCAATGACTAGTGGGAACAGGCATGGCAGCGACTGGTTACTTGAAACCAAGTTTCATACACACTTGCCAGAACTATTTTTCTGTCTTTCAGTTTATCAAAGAAAGCCTTGAACTGCTTAGGAGGCTAGCTGGGAAAACACTATGACGGTGAGGTTTCGCGGCTTGCATTCGGTCCTTTTTGTGCACTCGCATCACTAAATGTACATGAAGATCCATGGGCAGAGATGTGTGTCCAGACATGGTGTCAAACTAGGGAGCAACAACTTCATGTAGCAAGCTGAGAGGCACATAGGATGAAAAGAAAGTTATATGGCACCTAATTGCATTATAAACTACTGACTAACTACAATTAGGGAGAAAACTGAGTTTTTAAAAGCTACAGTAGTGATTATACAAAGGGACCTTTTGATTCTGTCATTCCAACGTGTATGTGGGCACTGGAGATGACCCAGTGAGTGTCATATCACAGCCTCTTCTAACTGAACCGCAGCATCTCTTGACTTCTGAATGCAAAAAGGAGACACATCCACAATAAGAACTGTTTCCAATGAATAATTCAGCAAGATCCAGTCATGAAACCCACAACAAGCACTGCAAGGAAGATGAAGTATTTTTGCTGCCCATCATTATGTATGTTCATGCCACGGGGATTTTTCAATTATTGAACAGTGTAGAGTTGCCTTTGTTTGTAGAAAATGTCAATTTGAATTGTGTGGCTTCTACACATCCATTTATGTTTGCCAAAGGCTGCTTAACATTAGCTTAGCTTTTCGCTCCTCTGCCACATGAAGTTGCAGATCAAAAATACTGAATGATTACTAACATTTTATGAAGCATCTTAAATTGGATGCTTTAGCTGTCAAGACATTTCCAATAATTTCTTCTTATATTTTCTTATCAGAAAAAGCTCTATTAATCTTGTTTTTTATTCACCAACCTAACCATTGTAAACAACTGCTAATGTTACAGAAGTGTCACAAGTAACAAGAAATGAAAGGTGAAGTAGCTAGTGTTACATTTATAAGCTAATATCCTGGAAAATATTGCTGCTTTTATTTGCTTCATATTGAAATTCAACCCACAGCTTAAGAAGGAGCTGTCTCTTCAATTTACAGAGGGTATGAGAGCAGTGCTTTGAACAGGCAACAATATTTTGCATGTAGATATACTGAGCTTCAGTTTGGTGATGTAAATGACTTATTTTAACTAGTGATGACAGAAATGAAGGAGTTCCTGATGTGTGAGCTCAGAGGCAAGCATCTACCATTTCCTGGGGCACCAGCAAGGATGGAAATACACCTTGTAAATTACTGTTATATATATTGTGTGGCAAGAGCTATTGTATTTAATTTATTTATGAGATGTGAGGAAGAAACTCAAGTTTGTTCTATAATCATAATTGTGGTGTAATCAAGTCTGTGCCTGTTTGTACATCCAGTGCATTTATGTCCTTAATTCCTTGGGTTCCAGGTTTTTAGCAGATCCCTGGTTAGTCTCTGCACAGAAGAATCAGTGGACTGATAAGACAAAAGGTGGATGTAAGGCATGGTGTTGACAGAACTCCCAGTTACCATCACAGCAAAACATGTGACTAACGTTCTCGGGAGCTATTCAGGAGGGAATTTTGGAAAATGCTAGATAGCCCCAGGTAGATCCCTGCTATGGGTAGAGCAGTCTCTATGCTTCAGTGTGCTGATGAGCATCCTAGGTGGGGATCTGGCTGTCCCAGAGACTTTCCAGGCAGTTCCTGCTGCAGAATTGACCAAGTTCTGCATAGTTGGGACACTTGGAAATAGTAGAAATGGTTCCTGCAGATGCAGAGGTGCTCAGCATCTCTTGAATGGTCAAGTGCTTTGTATGTAGTTTAAGATAATCAGTAACAATAGATACAATGCTGATACAAAAGCCCTTGCAATGATGGGCCATCCAGACTGCAAACAATCCTGTTTACCATCCTGTTCAAGAGATTTGATTCTCCACACAACCGTTAACTTTACACAAACATTCTAATACGATAGGAGGTTTTTAATTTTTTTTTTTTTGTTTTGATTTGGATTTTTTTAAGCATTCTGTCTGTGTCTGCAACAATTGAGTACAATAGGATTGTACATACTTCACTCACCTGGATGGTTTCTCACAAGTCGGACTGATTGTGAAAGCGGCATCACAGTTTTATAACAAAACAGAACTGGGAAATGTGAAGTGACAGGTTTGTTGAACCAGAACTTCAATAGAGTTGTAGAGAACAGAGAGTACTCTATTTCATATCCTCAGTACCATCAACATCTATGTATGATAAATCATACTCAATAGCAAGCCACCATCAACAAGGTAATGTCAAAAATCACAAATAGAAACTTCATTGGAATGTCACTCTTTCCTGTTGTTTGAAACTTATAAATAATGTCTCCATAGCCTGAAATCAATCACTCTGACAATGAATCAGCTGCTAAATGTTAGGTACCAGATCTTCATAATCAGCTTCTTGTCTAGAAGCCCACACAATAGCTCCTTTCAAAGACAGTCCACAATTTCCTAATAGTTTGATAACTGACACGGAACAAGATGATCCCTGTAGAGCTAAATACTGTTACCTTTCTTAACGCTAAAATAAACTTCAAGGTTCCTGAAGTGATTTTGTTCCCATGGAGACAAAGTTAATAATTACCAATGTTATACCCCTCCGTTAGACCTGAGAGATCACTTATTGACTATGATGAAGCTTAACTGAGCAAGGTAAACTGTAAAACATAAACGCAACAAAGTTATTCAGCAATTAAAGTTAATTAATTTAATAATTTTGTCTGAAAAATGATTTATCAAATACAGAATTATTTGTATGTGTGCCCATCCACACGCTGCTTTAACTTGTTTGATTTACTTGATGTTCCCTGAGTACTCCCTGCCGTTAAATAATTGGGAAAAGCCAATGAAGGAAAATTCAGAAGAAATGAACAGATATTGTTACATCTGAGGATTTCCAGAGGCTTACAAAGATTCTACCAATTAGCACGCTGCAGCAAAAGATACAATGCAATTGCCCGTTAATCCCCATATACCTTTTCTATTTCTAAATGTGTGTAATCATCGTATTTTTTCCTCAGTTCTGCACCCTATGTCTGTGGCATAAACATTAGAAATGTGTATTTATCTTAAGATACCTGTGTGATAACCGCCCAGCACTGGATATCTGTGATGGGCATTATGAGCATCCAAATCTAATGCACTTATGTGTCAGATGCATTCCTGAGACACGAATGCATGTAAGCGTACATCCCGATGCGCTCTGCTGACCCAGCTTCCTTTTTCTCAATTGTGGACGGAATCCCTGCCCTCTGCCTCCCCCATCTGAACTCCTTTCTTACAGTGAGACACCTTAAGTGAGAGTTACTCCTTTAACAAACGGGCCCTTGCAGCCATCACCTTCACCAAGCTCCTGATAGCAAACCTGAACACGCAGCCCCTAAGTGGGGGGAGCACAACCCTCACCGCAGCCTTTCCTGAGATCTCAGATCGGCCGCCCAGGAAAGCTAACCCAAAAATCCAGTAAAGAAAGCTCCAACGTTAAGACAGCTTGGAGTTACGGCTGGGCTGCTCTCGCAGCCCCACCTCACCCTTGCCCTTTTTATACCCCACTCTGGGGTAAGATCTCAGCTTTGCTGCGGCGGCTCGCATGCACACACTGATCCTTTCGCTGTACGACTGCCTCCTGGCAATTCTTGCCATCAATAGTAATCTACAGCAGGCTGAAAAACATTTGATTATATGATGCAACGATCACTCATTGGCCTCATTTCTCCTTGGAGAAATGCATCTGAATGTACACCATATCTGAGGCTGTAACTCCAGTACACAGGGGAGAATTAGCACCAGAGTTATCCACCTCTGGTAGAGTTAATTTAACTCATGGTATGATCCTCTCTAGACTCCATTTCCAGCTATCTGCTTATCAGTGTATTTTTCAAAGGTACAAAAGGACCAACGCAAAGGTATTAGAGAAGGGCCTCATGATGAATATGAGGTCGTGCGCAATCACTGTGTCCTGCTCCTGACCTTTCTGATAACACACCACTTCATAACTCAGAGATATTTATGACATCCCCATTACCTAAGCCCATTTCCCCACTTCTAATTTGCATAAATCAGATTGACTGTTACGCATCTGTCCTCTCTGTAGACATTATGACAGTACCTCTAAAAAATGTTAAATAAGGTAACTAACAAATAACAAGCTCAGTCATTAAGTTCAGCTGCAAATCATGATCTTATCTTACATCCTTCAGGAAACAGTTTGTCCTGCCACAAGCAAGCCAGGGAAGCTGATATTCCTGAAAAAAAAAAATCTGGTTTTCTGTGTAGCTATGAAAAGAAACACAGAGATGCTTTTCAGACTCCAAATCCCCCAACTCTGTTCTCAGCTCCCACAAGCTTTGTAAACCTGGGCAACCGGCTTCACCTCTCCATCCTTCAGCTGCTCACAGACAAATCTGAGTTCCTCTTTCCCCTCTAATTTCCTTCAGGACGGGATCCCTCCAGCTTACCTACCAAGCCTGACAGAGCTGGTCATGCCGGCCAGTGGTATCCCAGAATGCTGGCATGTTTAAGCTATGGCAAGCAAATGTGCCAACTTCAAAGCCAGCCTGGCTTCAAGCCAGCATTGTCCCTGCGGGATCTGACACAGAGCCACAGGATAACATAGGCTGGAGGGAACCCCAAGGGCCTCTGGTCCAGCCTCCTGCCTGAAGTGGGGTCAGTCACGGAGGGCTCAGAGCCTGCACTAAAGGGAGGGAGAGGCTGCAGCGCTGCTGCGTCACCGAGGATGTGTCAGGCCAGGCTGGGAAGAGCCAAGGGGAGCCAGTGAGTGAGTCTGATGTCTACAGCTGGGCATTCAGACTGGTCTGAAAACTATTGACTAGCTTTAGTGGAACAGGAAATTAATAGCAATGGAAGCATTGTTTTGGGGCTGGTACAAATAAAGCGATTCATGAGACTAACAGGTGAGGGAGAGAAAATACATGGACCTACTGCACGGGCAATAAATTTTAGCAGAGGAGGATGTTTTAGTCAACCTTACCCTTCACCCAAACCCTTTTTCAGCTGTGAAACAGGCTTTCACCTGCACATAAGTGCAGCTGGGAATGAAAAGGTACGTTCCTAACAGGAAATACTGGGGCATTTCAGGCTGCTAACCTGGGGAGATTTTCAAGAAGCAGCCTGACACAGGCTGGTTGGTTTTCACCAGAGCTAATCATTTGAGCACATGTGCAACAGCAGTAACACTGTGCTTCTGTTACTGGTTGCCTTCTGTCACTGTTTTTTCATAAAAATACTTGGTGGCTCTACCACCTAACCTCACTCCGGCTGCTACGTGAACCTTCACTGATGCAGAGCCTTAAGGACATTATAGCTCGCCTAAGTCAGTATCTTTCCTACAGAGGCCCATTAAAAAGCTCATGCATTTTACTGGGTGCTTATCATGTCCTCATGATATATTCCTCATTATTGTAACCTGAAATTTAATTTCCATGCCAATGACTCTCAGATCTGTCTTAGTGATGGAAAGCCCATAAACTGCTCTAAGTTTCCCAGTTGCCTGTAGGACAAATAAAGGCTGAATCAGTCCAGGCATTCATTCTCACATGCATCCTGGAGAGGCTTAAAATGGGTGCTGTCTGCGCTCAGCCTCTGTCCATGACAACTGTCTACATATTTTGATGCTTCAAAAACATCGCTTGAAGCCTGAGCAAAGATCATGTCTGCAGGGAGAAAGCTCATTCTGAGCTGATTTTCAATTAGCTTTTTAATTAGGTAGACCGTGAGAAAGATGAGGCTATCTTTCAGAATACTGTATTTTTTCAATAAGGTCCATTGGCAGCTTCCATAAAATCAAGACACACACTTTTCCTTTGGACACAATCAGAGCAACACTCATTTGGTACCCCAGCTCCATATAAAACGACCTCTCTTCTTTCATCAGCATCTTCACAGTACAGCTGCCAAAGAGCATTGACATGAACGATAGTTCAGCGGGTATCGTGGCAACTTTACTTGAAACAGATATGAGAATGCTGAAGGAGGAAAGATTAATTTTAAGGTTATGGAGCTAATGTGCAAAACCTTTTTAAGGGCAGAGCTCTGACTCTATTTGCAGTTTCATGTCTGGGTGTAATTTGCTTATGTTATTAATGGTCTAGCAAGTCACTCCTCCTCAGCCTTGACATCCATGTGGCTTAGCAACTACAACTTGCTAGATTTAGGTTCTGTGCATAAAAGGCTGCCTTGGGACCCTGTGCCTCTGAGTAATCTCTGTTTTATTTTTGATTTCTGAATATTCTCTAACTTTCTATTTATTATATTTTCCCTTTTGGAATGGTTGTGCTTGAAATGATCTGTTGGGGTATGCGGGGGCAAATTGTGCTTGTAACAAGCAGGTATCATGCACTGAGGTAAGTGGTCAGTTTGGAAAGACTGCATGATGAGGTTCATCAAATAAATTAATAGTACTGGAGGGAGGGGAAATCTAAAAAAAGACCACCAAACCACAACAAACCTGCAGAGCAGTAACACATATGTCTCAGATTTTGAGCTTATTTCTTGTCTTTGCATTGATACAGGTAACTCAAGGCAAATGCCCACACTTTGGTCAGATACAGCTGTGGAGGCAAAGAACTTCAGTTTGCATCAGAATAAGTGTAAGGACAGGGTAAGCACAGGCTTCTGAACAGAGCTGAAGACACATGCTAAACTCTAGAGGAACGCCACTTTCTAGTAGAAAATTTGGATCCAGCATTGATATGCCTGCATGCAGTGCAATGACTTCACTGGAAAAAATAGATTTAGCCCTAACAAAATAAGTACTTAGGTGAAACATTGTTGTGGTCAGGTCTCCGCTTATTTCTAAGGCTAGAATTCAGGTGCTGTGTAATGGAATTTACATTACAGAGAACTCAGTGCCAATGCTGGCCAATAGGACCAAGAAAGTTTGGAGTCATCCAAAAAAAAAGAAGTCGGATTTTTTTAAGCCTCTACTTTTTAACTGAACTTATTATTAAGTATTATAATGGAGGGGTATCCCTTCTTCATCAAACACATTAAGTGAGAATGGGCGAGATCATCCCATTGTGCTGGTTTTACATTGCACGTCCATTTTAAGTCAGGTCAGGATTTTAAAGAGCTCACATTGCTTCTAATGAAGCCATGAGCTTTTTATAATGAGACAGCAAAAATCCTGATTATTAGCAATTCCAGCTTTAATCTACACAGTAAAAAATGGAATTATATGTTTTTACAAAGACAAGGATAATTACAGCAGAAAAACAAGCAAGCAGATCAGCAGCTTCTCATTTGTGCATGTGAAAGCTGCCAAGCATCTTAGACCCACACAGGTTAGATTTTAGACCATATTTCATTCCAATATTGTATTAAGACCAGTGATTTATTTTATCCAGGTCAACACGCCTTGCTGCCTTTGCTTGAAGAGCAAGGATCACACGGAAGGCTTCTTTCTTTCAGGCAGAGGAAATACACTACACCGATTTTTTTATGGTTTTTTTTTTAATGCATCAGAGATTGATTCCTAAAACCTCTATCTATGATTTCTCCACAATCAAAACTCATCACACACCTCTGAGCTGATATTCTATTTAAAATCTTGAGATTATAAACAGCCAAAGCTCTTTTCCTACAAGTCTTCATATGAGTTTATTCTGTTTTCCAACATTATTACTTTTTAGCAAGTTGCCACACTTAAGCAAGTTGTTTTGACATGCTTTTAGGAGGGTTTGCATCAGCCACAAGGACAGGTTTATAAGAAGTGTGATATTAATTTTCCTCAGTCTCAGCATGCTTGAAGAAAAAAACAGAAAAAAGCTACTCGAGTCACCACTATTCATACGGGTTCTTGTAAGGAGAATGAAGAGTAAAACAGTTTCAGAGTCATACTGCCCATACGATACATCTCGGCATTGAGGTGGAGAGAGAAAGGGAGAACAACACGATCTGAAGAGACAGAGATGCATAGCCATTTCAGAAACGAGGGTGCCAGTTTCAGCTTTCAAAAAAACTAGTACACGCAGGCCTGGTTACTAGGGAAATGCATAGACCTTTGGTGACAGTTGAGGGAACTATAGCACCTCCAACAAAAGTTGTATCTAGTGACTTGAAAATAATCCTGCTCTGTTAGTACATTTTGGGCTTATACCTCAGTATCAAGCTGTGACAGAAATTTTGTGCCTTGGCCCCTGCAGAGACGCAATATTAAAAAATTGTGAAGATCTAAAAAGAAGTTCATTGAGTCAGGCCAGAATTCATAACTTGTGTGTAGAGTCCCTAGATACATGCAATATCATCAACCTAGTAGGGCCATTTTGCCACCCTTACTTTCGGCTAAGATGAGTCAGTTATGTCATCTACAACTGTGATACATCCCGAGAATATTGCTCCAGGCCCAGCTGGGTCATTTTGTCTTTGAACACCTCCATGACTTCGCTTACCAAAAAACCCCAAACCCATCACTTTTCAGGTAAAATTTGTATTTTCCTCTTTACCATGCATAGTGTTTAGGTCTCTAGGCAGCAGCTGCTGCAGACAGGTAAAACAGAGTATTTAGCCTTACAATATCACATCGATCTGAGCTAAATTATTGCATTGCTATGAGTTTCACAGGGCAAAGAGGATTCAATTGCAGAAAGATGTAGTTGTTTATGGAACTCTAGCGATGATCAGTTTAGGCTAAGTCAGAAGCCAGAGAGTAAGTATACTCTATTGCCAATTCTTTGATACCATCTCCAAAGCCGCTTGCTAGCTTTGTAAAAAAATATCTTCTGTGTATGCACTTTGGTTTGGAGCAGGAGAAGTAAAAGCCTTACATCTTTCTGTGCTAGGGTTAAGCAATACCACATTCAAGGGTTTTGTTTGTTTTCTAAAAGGTTATTATACCTCTTCTTCAATTCAGCTTTCCTTGTGGAAGCGATGAAGCTTACCTATAGCACAAACAGACCCTTACAACTTAATTCAAGCCCCAGGTGTTTAAACAGATTTAAAAAAATAAAATAAATAGGAGAGCACCATCTGATCTATTTAGAAGCCCTTTTTGCAGCATCTACTGCAACTCAAGGTCAATTCGAGGGTAGCCAGAAAGAGCCAGCAAGGCAGTGGGTCCCAAAGGGAACGAACACAAGTGGTACAAGCTAGTTCTCCTCCTTTCTTAAGGGTTCAAATCCACCAGGGATCACAAATTCCACCCAGGACTCTGCTGTGTCTTTGGGGCTTTAATAGCGAGTCTTGCTGTGTGCAGCAAGATGGGCATGGAGATGAACCAGCATCCCTGTCCTCGTCCTTGCAGCAGAACTTTGAGGAAAGCGAGACTACCCAAGACACTGGGATCGGAGCGGTTTCTATTTCAAATAGCCTGGTTATGCCCAACAGGCCACAGTGGCCTCACAAAAGCACCTGCACAATCAAAGCGAAGAAAACCTTACTTGCACCTTCTATCATGAGAATACTTTTTTTTTCTTTTTTGTTCTGATTTGCAGTGGGTTTTTTTTTTTGTAATTCAAGACACCTTACATTTCTTACATGATAAAGGCGGTTATAGGAGCATGAATTTAATGAGAAGAAAACTATGGCATTTCAACCAAGCCTATTGCCAGCAACAGCAGCATAACATGAAATGAGAATGATGCTAAATTTAAGACCATGAGGCCTTCAATACACAACTTACAGATCATCAGTAGTCTGCTGTTGGCAGTCCATGAGTGGTGTTGCTTGTGCTGAGATTTGGTGACAGAAGTTAAAAACAGTACCTTTAAAACTGTTACTTTTATCTGGGGAGAGAGCTGCTGTCAAAAGCTGCTTCTGACAAAAGATATTCCTGTCAAAACAGAGACTAAACAGTTACATGGGCATTTGGACAAGGTTTTATTATTACTTCTTTTTGATGAAGCTCCATTTCACATTCATGTTCTTGGAACTGAAACCTCACCAGTTTTCTTAGAAAAATTAAATTAATTGTACTTAAACAAATTAGAGATTTAAATTTGAAAAACCAAGCTGTAGTATTGGGAAGTCTCCAGAGGGCTCCCCCTGCTTCTGTTTTCCTGAGGCTCGCAGTACCCTGCCAGATAGATATGTGGCATGAATACACAAAGTGGGTCTTATCCACTCCACAAAGAAAATTACACTGGGCACAGCCAGCACAGCACGCTGTGCTGCTCTGCTGCTGTATTCATAGCATGAAAAGAGAGAAGCAAGATGCTGAATAAAGGTATAAGCTGTGCCACTTCCACAGCATGGACCTCCTGGTATGTCACCATTTCTACCTCCGGAATAGAAATAAAATCAGACTACAAAACCACAAAGTTCGATCCATTCATATTCCTGAAGCTTTTTTTTCAGTTAACAGAGGAAAGGTCTTATATGAAAACAAATTTCTCTTTCATTAGATGCACTACTGGCAGCAAGAGTGGTTCTCCTGGGGGACAGTCTTCCACCAGCTTCAGTCCATCCATGACAATAAAGTTGTAGCCACCCGCCTGCCCCCCTCCCTGGCCCCTGCTGGAACAGCAAGGCTGGCACCCAAAGTTACATCAGCAGCTCCTCTCCCCATATTCCTGCCCACCGCTTGCCACCAGCCTGCTCTCAAGCATTACAGCAAGGATCACTGTCGCGGCTGCCCATGTAAAGGATCCATTGCTGACAGAGAAAGGAAAGCAGAGAACAGACTCAAATCTCAAAGAAATTATGTCAGGAAGGCAAAATGACTTTACTCAACAACAGCTCACATGACAAGGGCCAGAAGGACTAAAGAAAATCACTCCCACCTGAATGCTGCCATCTACTCAGTGGCTACACAGGACCATGAATTTCCCCTCAAACCAAGGCATTTCCACTCACACAAAGGCAATGCAGGTTGAAGGGGCCACAAGAAACGGCAAGACGTGGACAAAGACAATCCCTCACACATTCAGATTTTCCCAGTTCACTTGCACACTTAACCTGAGATGCGAGGCAGCCTCTGCTGAATACAGGCTGCCAGCTTGGTGGGGAGCAAAAGCTTCGGGAGAAGCAAACAAGGATGATAACTCAAGAACTGCCACAGCTTCAGAGACTGGAGGTCCGTGCAAAAGAGAATGCACAAATCGAGTGTATTTCGTAATCACAGGTCACTGTTTCCCACCCTGTGTCCAAACACCCTTGGGCTGTTGGTCTACTGACAGTGGTGGCCTGCACACTTATTGGTCTGCATATAGCTTGAAGGTTCCCCGATTCCACCAGAAGAAAGCCTATGTCCCGCTTGTCCTAGTGCTGTGCCCCCCCTGCCCGGCTCCAAGAGCTTTACTGGTTACGCTGTATGTAATTCAGAGTTTCTTCACTGTTTTGTGATGATATTTAAAAGAGCAAGCCGTCCTCTTCTTTTGTCAGCTTAGGGTGTATTTCATCTCCCACTATTTCATAAAGTGACAGTTTGATTATAATGTAATTACTTTTTTTAGTGAACCTAGCACATAATTTTATTTCCAGATAGGGTTTATGTTCCTTATATTTAAGCTCATTATGAACAAGAAGGCTGTACAGGAAAAATACAAAGTAAGCTGGTTTTTTTTTTCTTTTTCCTTTAAAAGGTGAACATTTTGAAAGGCCTACATAGTGAGGGAAAATATACCAGTGTCACATGCTAGAAAAGATGAATTGCAAACATGAGAGCACAAATAAGCTTGAGAGCCCTTTAAGGCATTTACATGGAAATTGAAAAAATAAATGTTTAATTTTCATTGCTTGGAATTGGTAAAAGCTAACAGGCTGAATAACTTCAATATGCAAGAATCAAGAGCTAGGATCGTAGGGCTGCTGCAGATGACCATGGCAGGGATAGCGCCAGTTCACAAATTGGTGAAATGTAAGTCTTTTTTATTCAGTCAAGTCTCCAAGCCTCCCGTGGCTGGGTACTTGCCAAGGAGCTCGTTTGCAAGTCAAGTATTATTTGTTGACGCTAAGAAGCACAAGCTGATACATTTTGCCAAAACATGTGACAAGAAAATCCATGTAAATCAACAGTGCTTTGCTGCAGAAACTGTGGTTCCTCTCTGAAAACTGTCTTAGTAAAATGGCACCCTGGGGTTTCCTGTTTATTGCATCCCAGTGACTTCCAAATCAAACACAATCAGCTCAGACGCAAGTGATAATGATTTCTATTTTTTTTAACTGCTGCTTCTATGAAAATAGAAATAAAATCGTACAGTCAAGATGTGCTTTCTGGCTCACTCATCGGCAATGTAGATCCTACAACTGGTATTTAGTCAATAACCCTATTTACAACTCACAATCCAGTTTCTTTTCTATCAACCAGTTTGCAGTTTATTGGCGTTAAGGGAAGAAATAAATTCAGAAGAAAAAAAAAAAGTAATCCCAAAGCAAACATGTTAACTTACCGCAAAATTGAAATCAGATCTTCATTGGGGTCCATTTCTTCAGCAATGCTTTTACATCTGCTCAAACAGTTGCTGATGCAACTCTTCTGTCCAAACTGGAGGTGCAGGGCAGTGTACTACATGCGTTTGCTTTTTCCTGAAGTGGGAGATTACTTAAATAAGAACTAATAAAACCAAAAATTTTACAGTATGGCTGTAAAACAGAAGTGAGAGATACCTTGAGTATATCCACTTCTCATTGCCCTTTTGCCACTCATGACATTGCAGATATGGCTAGATAACAGTGACACTTGAAATCTGTGGCTTGTAAAACTTGTATGACTTATCGGCACCACCAGCCAGGCCGCAACCTGGGATCAAAGGACCTCCCGCTGAAAAATCCCACACTTTGCTCCTTGAAACATGTCAGGCCCCTTCCTCTTTGACCAGAGTTTGCTTCCAAGTATCTTTCCTGAAACTAAACAGAATTTTCCTTTAGCAATATATATATATACACACACACACACATATATACATATGTTCCTGTTTTCAAAGAGTTCTGGGCTCATTTTCCCATATTTCCAAGTTTTAGGCCACTGATAAGCAACCTAATTTGCTGTAATGAGAGTATTGCTCGCTTTCCACACGTTATCTGTCCAGCAGCTCTCCTGGGACACTTCAAACTAGCATATAAGATTTTGATATTCCAGGCACATATTCTACCTTATTCTATTGCCTTGCCACAGACCTCAGTACACCAACTTAATTGTTCATTTGTCTGGGCCTGTCAATTCCTCCGTTTCCACACTCCCACCTCAGTATGAGCTTTCTGTTAGGTGGTGGGAAAACTCAGAGATTATCACATACCACAACATCATTTATTTACTCTATCAAACAGGAACTATTGATTGATTAAGCTTGTTCAGTAGCAAACCTGCAACATAATTTTAGCAAGAAATAGCTTAGTTCTATGTAAAGAATTGGACACTAGAAATTCAGATAATAGATTTGAAACACTGTTGCTTTGCTGTTACCTTTTCAAGTGAAAAAATTAATGTTATAGCAACAAAACCTAGACATTTAGAGAAAAGAAAAGGGGAAATCATGTGAGAGAAAAATCAGAGATAAAGAGAAAAACAGCTTATATTAAAGCTTAGCAGTCCCTAGGGGTATCGTGAAGGCTTCTGAATGGATGAAGCATTTCTAGTCATTAGAATGAATCGAACAAATATTGTCAACTTCAGATATGCTGCAAAATATCTTAAAAAAAAAGGACAGCTGAATTCTTTGTTTTTTATTTTTACTGAAACCAAGTTGTTGTCTCAACTAAGTGACTAAGTTCTGCCTACCACAAAAGCTTTTTGTATGAGATTTTCAACACTTAAAAAAATAAAATTGTTTTTGGTTTTTTTTCTTTGTTTGGGTTTTTGTTTGTTTCTTGTTTTTTTCTTTTTTTTACACAAAGCAACCTATTCCCTTCCTCCTCCATCAACACAGATGAGAAATTTTTGTAGATGAGCCACAGAACACCAGAAAAAACAATATCACTATTGAAACTACCTTCTTTAAAAGCAAATCCACTGGAGGAGGTCAGATAGAGTTCAAAGACTCATCATTCTTGGACAAGTTCAAATTTCCCTCTAAGGTCCACAGTAAGACTTAAAACACTGTCCCTGCAGAGGCATCCAGACTCCACTTCCCCTTTGTTTCTCTTTTACCACATAGTTTAGCAATTAATTGATGCTGAGGCATCAGACGTCTTCCTGCTCTTCCAGTAGAGGTCACTGAGGAGCCGTCATGGTTTCGGCTGGGATGGAGTTGACTGTCTTACTGGCAGGTAGCATAGTGCTGTGTTTTGGATTTGGGATGAAACTAGTGATGGTAAAACACTGATGGTTTTGGTTGTTGCTAAGTAGTCAAGGCCTTTTCTGCTCCTCATACTGCCACCAATTAGGCTGGGAGTGGACAAAAATTTGGGAGGAGATATGGCTGGGACAGCTGACCCCAACTCACCAAAGGGATATTCCATACTGTCTGACGTCATGCTCAGTGTAGAAAGCTGGTGGAAGAAAAAGGAAGCGGGGCACGTTCAGAGTGATGGCATTTGTCTTCCCAAGTCACCAGTGTGCATGATGGAGCCCTGCTTTCCTGGGGGTGGCTGAACACCTGCCTGCCGATGGGAAGCAGTGAATGAATTCCTTTTTTGCTTTGCCTGTGCATGTGGCTTTTGCTTTACTTATTAAACTGCCTTTATCTCAACCCACGAGTTCTCTCACTTTTAGTCTTCTGATTCTCTACCCCATCTTGCCATGGGGGAGTGAGCGAGCGGCGGAGTGATGCTTTGCTGCTGGCTGGGGTTAAACCACGACAACAGCCCAGGGACACAAAGGCCTACAGGAGGCTGTGGCTGTAGAGGTCCCAAATCCACAAAACAAAGATTTTACAGAGTAAAGGCATAGATGGGACCAGAGAGGGCAGTGATAAAGTTGTGGCCCTCCTCATTATCCAACATCACAGAGCAGCTCTAGACTTCAACTTGCCTGACTCCTTGCCCACCTTCCAGAAAACACAGGTCATAGCTGAAGGTATCTCCTCAATGTACTTAACTGCTCCTTTGTTTGGTTTTGTTCTGGTCTGAAAAAGAACTGAATTAAGAATTATAAATCATGGCAAAAAGGACATTTGAAAGCAACACTTACCAAAATTTCTATTTCAAAAGTGCAAAGGATGCATCTTGAATTAAGGCCACAACACCAGTCCTTCAGGAGATAATCCAAAGCAGCCTTCAGCTTCTTCATATCAATGTAATATGAGAAACTTATTCATAAGTGGCACAGGACTAGTTAATTTTGCAGTTGTGTTTTCCTCAAATGAGGGTTTGAGGAACCCAGAGGTCAAAGCTTTATCTGACCGAGAAGCCATCAAGCTGGTGACAGCTTTACAAAGCAAAATGCTGAATTTTCTGTTAAAAACTGACTCCATCAAAGGAGGAAAAAAAAAAAAATCATGTCAAGAGTCTTATTATATGACTCCATTAAGATTTTTTTAATCAATACATGATATGCAGTCCACATAACTCAATTTGAGAACATTTTAACTAAATTATATCTTGGCAAGAAGACCTTATAGGTCACTTCAAACTCAATTTTTATCTGTCCAAATAATGAACTCTAGAAGGTTAAGAGATTAGCACTTCAGAGTATGTTTTAGTGCAATCAAAGCTTTCCTGAGAGGAGGCTATTGTACTGTAATTGTCAAAATCTTGTCTGGATTATCATATAGACAAGAAAAACCCCAAGAATTCATGTCTGCCAGTTTCCCCTGTCAAGATAAACTAAGGCACAGACAAGGTGTTAAAAGAAATGCAGACAGTCATTTCCATTAATGAAAGAGCTTACCCCAAAGTGGCTGAAGGTATCCTAAAAAAAAAAAATAGTAACCAATTCCCCAATACACAACTATAAAGTAAAGATGATATAAATGTGTAAGATGTTATGTAAAATATAATTAAATATCTTCTCTTCCACAAGTAATTCTTGACTCTTCATTCTTTTCAGTCCTAAATGATTGATACCTTCCTTTGGATTTTATTCTTTTCTGTGTACATCAAAACCATGACCCAACTTTTACTCTGCTTTTTTGTTTCCAGCTTTTGGGCACACTAGCACGTGTAAATTCCAGCATTCCGTTCCCTCTTGCACTTCCATGCACAGAGAGCAGGAGGAGGAAGAGAATTATGAGGCAGCCTGACCCACTGCCCTGCCAGAAGGGAGGCTCCCATCATATCTGTGTCATGTTTGACAGACTTGTGTCTCACGCCCTCTTTGGTAACCAGCAGCTGAAATGCCACCAGGTCCCCAGGCGGTCTGTCCCCAAACTTCACCATCTTTCAGCACAGAAGTTTTTTCTTACTTCCAGCCCAGGGAAACCCATTACATTTTGTCCTTTCCCTGAAGAATGGGGAGAATTGAGCATCTTCTCACTGCCGCAGTCCTTTACCTACCGACAGGCCACCGTGTCCCCAGTTTCAGTAGTCTGCTCTGGGCTATTCGCTTCTTCCAGCCCTTCCCAATGCTCTCCAGTTCCTGATCACTTCATAGACACAGGAAAAGCTGCCTTGCATAGTGCTGCCCCACCTCTGAGACCCCATGCCCATGGTGGGAGCCCAAGGACACACACAGAAGCCAGGCTGCTGGCTTCAACAGGCATGTTGGGCAAGGAGCAGCTGCTGCGGCAGGACCACCAGCGCCTTGTCCCATTGGGAGACAGGGTGTCCTGGCTGTGCACTTCACGTGAGCTGGGTAGTGCTGCAGCTCACAGCTCTGACCCCAGAGGAGACTGCTGTCCGTCACTGCAGAAAAACGACATCATTCATCAGCCCTGCCCATCAGTGGCGACTGAAGGCTGATGGACACACCAGCTGCTGGGGAACAGCTTCACAGGACTCCTCGGGGAGCCACAGCCCTGTGGCTTACGCTCAAATCAGCAAGAATTGAGATCCAGGAGCCCTTAACAGAGATAAAATACCACCCATGAACTGTCTGGCTTTATCTGGCACTTGAGAAATGCAAGAGCTGGCATGCTGGATAAGGAAATGCCTACAGGAGCTCCGGGAGAAGGATGGCTGTATTTCTGCAGGGACTCTGAATGGAAACCTCAAAAAGCATTAAAAGGAAGAAATGGTGGTATAATCCCTCTGTGTTATTGAAACCACTACAGCCTGCATTTGCTATGAATGCTGGATCCAGCTGCAATAAGGCTCTTTTGCTAGTGCCAAGAGATGAAGGCTTACCTATGTGTCATCTTTGGCCATCAGCCTTATTACTGTTTCTGGAGGGTCTATTTTCTTACTGTCTGATACAGTTGCATGTGACGTGCTTACATTTTCTATACTTTGGTTATAAGGGTAATTAAAAATAACATGAGGTTAACCAGACAGAGATAAGTGAATATTAAAACATCTGACCAGGCCAGGTGCTTGAAGATATTACTGAAAAGGTCTTCAAGTAAAAAAAACAATTTACCACCTTGACAGATTATTAAATGTTTAAAGCTTCTGGCAATAAGACCTGCTAATAAAGAAACAGTGTAAACCAGAAGACAACAGCAGCAACAGTAATTATGCAGCAGAATGATTAAAAAGCACGCAGCTATAATGACTCTAATCTATTTTATGAGAGGAAGTCAAAGATTCAGCATTCAAAAAAAAAAATCAATTAGGGAGCAAGGGAGATGGGAAAAAACCAACTATTTAAACTGAATTCCTACAATCAAGTGATAAATCAGTCATGACTAATTGTAGGAATCACTGCAGCTCACCGTGTTTTGATAACATTGGCTACTCCATCAGAGACTGAAGAACAACTGCTCAGTTTCTCAGCATCCAAAGGGACTCCTCAGAGTAATCTGTGGGAAATTGTTGTGCCCAACAAGTTGTGCTGCTTGGCTGGAAGAGTATACAGAACAACCAAAATTAAGAAGCTTGCTTTGGAGAACTTTTCTTATTTCGGAGAACTTTTCTTATTTCCATAGCAGCAAAGCTAATTTCAGTTCAGTGGCACCTAACAGGCTCCTTAACTCTTAATCACTTATAGATATTTTGTTTCATTTCTTTTTCCAGCTCTTCCTTTACGTTTTTCCTCTCCCAGATATGAGGCTTTCAGCTATCAGCTTCTCACAGTGATGCTAGCCAAGAAAACGTCATTCTTGGACATCTGCCATGTGTCCCCCACCCCCTCCTCTGTAGAAGCCAGGGGGTTGAAGGGAAGAACAGGAGGAAGATGCGTGGGAGAACCTGAGGCAATTCCTAGCCCCTTCTCTCAAAAAGCTTCGTTTCCTTACAAGATCCATGTGCTTGAATGTGATGTTTCACAGGCTCCCTCATGTTCATGGCCAGGCAGGATCCTACGTCTCATCACCTCCTCTCTCCTTATCTGATGAACATGGACAGCTTCTGGCTGGAGGCGTGGTTCCTCCAGGGGACACTTGTGTGCCTGGCTCTGAGAGGTCCCAGAGGTCAAAAGCCAGCTCTTCCCCACCTGCCTGTTCACACTCTTAAGCAGTGATGCTCATTGTTTGATAAAGGAAGAGTTTCAGGTCATGCACCCCTGGATCCAGCATGAGGTGGTCACTGGGTGGCACAAGTCCAGGCTCTCCCTGCCCTTGCCTTCACCAGCCAGCAAAGTCCTGACATCTTCCTTGCACCACGTCAGTCCCCCTCCCCCGTAACTGCACTGATGTTCATGGTCACCTACTGCTCTGAAAAACTGCCTTCAGCAAGGAGATTGTTTTCACTGCACTCTTACTGGATCCTAGACCTACCTGCAGGGAAGCTGTGGGAAAGATAGACAAAGACTAGTGTTAGCCTGGATTTGGGTCAGACTGAGTGTGCAAAGGAAAAAAAACTTGCATGGAAAGCTCTCTACACCAGATTAAACAGGCCTTTTTTATTCTAAAGGTAAAATTACATTAGCCTGTTCCCCTATTTATCTCTTCCTTGCTCATTCTAGTGAGATTATTTTACATATTAAAAATCAGGACCTTTCTAAAGCTTTTGTTTTCATTCCTGTAGCTCTTTCCTTCACCCTCCCGTTTGCAAAAATTTTTTTGAAATGTGGAAAACAAAACTTGGTGCTGTTAGGTATCCACCTTACAAATATCAGAGAAAAAAAAAACAACAGCACCCACCCCCCAAACATCGATATGTCTATATGAAAGAGATCTTTCACATGGACTTATTTTGTCAGTGTGGTGTTAGACACTTGGTCTGATGCACCTCGTTTGCTATAACCCCATTCAAAGTCTGTGTGTGCCAGGATGAGGTCCCTGCCCCTCCACCTCATTCAGAAGATGCAGAAATGCTTCTGAGAGCAGAGGGCTGGACTGGACTAAGCATGCCAGATGCAAGGACTAAATATGAATGATAAATAGCAAGAACATGGATCAGGACACAGGAAAAAAACCCATCTGTTTGCAGAGATAAAATGTAATTTCTCATTTGCTGCTTTTCTATGTAATTCCTCTTTTTAAATTTAAAATGCATCCATTAAAAAAATTAATATCATGATTGCATGCCTCTACTTTCTGTAGAGTAAGTATTATACCATCAACTATCAAATATAAAACGAACTCAATTTTCAGCAGAATGTGGGAGATTACAAACTCCAGTAAGGATTTGCTTGTGCCAAAGCGGCTCTGCTTCTCAACATTTCCCTGTAAGAAATAAAGCATTGTCCATTGTCACTATACCATCCCTCCCAACATGCTTACTGCTCAAATTTCAGAGTGGGATGCAATTAATTAATATGGGTTTACATGTGTTATGTTTTTAGACTTAGACATTATTGACAGCCACTTGACATTAAGTATTTGTAACATTGACATCTTCGCACTGTTGAAAGGTCTCTGGAGAAGAGCTTGGGCACACACCAGAGGTGGAGAGGAACCATTCCCGAAGGCAGGTAGGGAGATGGTGCTGTTACATGTGTGCAGACCAGGGAAGCAGGTTTTGCAACGCACCCGAGCTCAGGGTGCTTTAGGTATCGCTATTGTTTTCATTAGGGTGGCTCACAATGGAAAAAAAGCAGCCTCGGTTGTTTTAAATCCTCACTTCAAAATGTTTAGGCCCAGCGTGACCCTACCTAGCTTTGGGATGTGACTGTGGCACAACAACCGTCAGAGAGAGACCCCCCCCACCACATACCCCCCACCACAATTGTGAAAAAGCAATTTAGTTCACCCCAGCTAGGTGCTCATGGGCAGGCGAGCTGAAAGTTAAGTAAGTCCCTGAGGTTTCCAAAAGGGAGGCATACACACAAAATTAGCGAATAAAGGAGTCAAGTCATACGCAGAACATTAAACTTCAGAAATGGCACCAGAGAGGCGAAGCTCAAGTTGTAGGGGTACTTTGTTAATGTTTTGTTAATGCCTAGGATTGCGGTTTGTATTGTTGATATTGACCCTCAACACGTATTTCACTTATTGTTCTTTAATTACCTTTTTGAAAAATGTAAATCAAACTACTTTGATCCCGATTTGATTTAACCATGCAATTTGTTGTACAGCTTTTTTCCTAAGAGAGTGGGCAAAATAAATGACACACATTACATAGTGAGGAATGAAGGTATTGGAGAAAGCAATTGCCCAGAGGAAATATTTCCTGCCCACCTGTAGGTGTTGAAGTTGGCGTGAACACCCACCCCGATGGCTCAGACGCTGCTGAGAGCTTGTGAGGTGAAGGGAAGTAGGATGGCCATGTGTTTTTCCCTTTGCCCAGCACAGGCAATAGGCCAAAGAGAAGATCCAAATAAGAGAGGATTAAAAGATTTCCACTCAGAGAAAAGTTCTCCCCTTAATTACATGAGCAACAATAAGGAATTTAGCTTTTTTTTCTCTCTGCATGCTTTATATCGTATAGGAATTTTTAGGGAGGTACAAAGAGAGGAAACATCATACCAATACGGGATGCTGCTTCCCAGCCAACAGCACATCCCCAGAGGTCACCAGCCACGACTGCAGGTACCACCACGCTCCAGGTTAGAGGAAGACACACCCATATTCTCAGTACTGACGGCTTCTTCTGTGAGTCTACAGCAGAAAACAGGAAGCAAATGCAGCTCAAATAGGTCTTTCATGATAAATTACCTTATTAACAGTCACTAGAACGGATTTAAAAGCTTCGTGCTTTAACAACTGTCCTTAATCATTTGTCAATTACATCACAAGAAACGTAGCAGCAGAGCTTTTGTCTCCACCCCACCAGACGACTCTCACTTTGTAAGGTTTTTTTTCCTCATCATGGTTGGATCGCAGCTCCCTCCTCCTTCTCTTGTTTTGTTTAACACATGATACAGCTCCCAGAGGTCTGCTGTTATCCTCTGTACCCCAAAGCCGACCTTAAAAGCTCCCTCTAAGATTGAAACCCATGTTTGTCTCTGGTGGCCTCGCTCCATTTTGCAGTGTGCTCGGATTGCTAGAGCAGCCAACTGGGGCAGTAAGTCAGAGAAAGACGTTGTTCCCATAGTAACTCATTTCCTCTACCCACTCATTAGATTAACACATTTCAGATCAAAGGTAGACATGAAAATATCTGAGAAACGACAGTCTAAGGCATTACTTAAATATAAGCTAAATCCACCACACTATCTCAAGAAAAGCACTGTTTAATATCAGAACATACATCTATAGCTGCAATGCCCAATACGCTGGTCTGCCTGAAAGTTATCAAAAGCATCTTGGGTAGTTCATTTTGTTGCTACTTTGCAGAAAATTTCTTAAGTACTGAAACAAATAGGAACTCCCCACTATCAGCTCAGAGCTCTGCAACAAAGCAGAGAAGTTCACCGTCTCTGCGATCAGCACTTTCGGTGCACTCAACATTTGGGTAACATTTGCAACTTTGCCGCAGAAAAGGTCTGATCCACCCTCCCAGTAGCAGCAAATCTCTTATCAGTTTCACCTTCCCCAAATTAAATTTTGTTACGTTTTTAGTACTCCAGCATGAGTTGGCTTAATGGAAGCTTTAGCCCGAGGAAGAAATTCGTGCATCGACCTCCCTGTGTCCAGATAATATGAAAAGCCTTCGGGCTGCTCCTGCTCCATCATCATCATACAGGAACTCTGCCGTGCACAGAAAGTGCAAGAGAAGCCCTGAAAACTGCACGGACCCTTTGCCACTGAAGGTTTCCAATAATACCTTCTGGTAAAGCGCGCAGGACGAGGGCGCAAGGGACAAGAAACTTTTCCCGGCTTTTGTCACACTTTCCCTGGAGCCTTAGATAAGCGTTTCATTTTTCTCAAGGACAGCTCCCCATATGGAAAATGAGCCATTTCTTTTGATTCCCTTTTCTCGCCATTTGTCTCTCCAAACTGATTATATGGTTCTCAGAGGCTCTTACTACATATTTATACACATATACACAATACCTTCGATGCCTGTGAAAACTGCAGTTGATAGAAGGGGTCCTGAGCATGGCTCTAAATGCTACTGTAATGCAGGCAGTAACAGTGAGCTTGCTAAAAACCCTACTCCCAACCCTTTGCCAAGACCTGGGAAAAGCCTATTTGCACCTAACAACATAATTCAGAGACTGACTCTCGCTAGCATTTTCATGTCAGTGTCCCCCGTCCATTTGTATCTGAGAAACAGGATTTTCCTGGTGGCAGCCTGCAATTTCACCAGTCTGTTAGAATTACCAGGAACTGAACTTTGTTCTTTTAGTTTTTTCTCTACACCTCTCCTTGTCAGAAATCTCATTTGTCGGCGCACAGGCTTGCTGCGCCGGCTCACCCCACCAACACCTCGCCTATCTTTTCCTCAGTACAGCTCCTCACAAAAGCGCAATTTGCAGGTGGCAAAAAATAATTCTCATCTCAGAAAATTGCCCTAGAGTTCCTGCAAAAATTCATACTAAAGGTGTGATGTATATTAAGAACTTAGAAGAGCCAATGCTGTTCATAATTTCTGATGGCAGAGCCAGTGCAACCCATTGTTTAGTGAGGTGGGGGAAAAATGTTACGTGTGTCCCAATTAAGCTCTCTCACATCAGATGTGGTAATACCCTCTTCTAATAGCTTCACAGTATTGACTCATTTTAAGTTTTTCTTCGTTTTCTTTTGTCTCATTGGCTCTCTGACTGTCCTGCCCTTCTCTGTTTTACTCCTACAAAGAAAGGTATCACTGGATTCTTGCAAAATAACTCGCATTGACTCTACAGTGCCAGATGGCGCATGACTGGGTCTTTGCTTTTGTATTGGAGACTCTCTGCTGTTTTCTGTTACCTGGGGAGGCAGAAATTTGGTCCTAGTTTCTAAGTAAACCACAGATGAAAGAGACTTTTCCTGCTTTGTTGTGCTATAACCTTAGGCTAGAGCTTTAAAATATATATGATTTTGGTCATTAAAAAACCTGTTGCCTTTTTCCTGTCATTTATGTTCTCTATACTTTGTGCCTCATTAGAAACATGAGAGGAATACAGGCACTCCAACATGATGGCAATGCCAGCCACCAGCTAGTACATTTTGAGCGTTAAAATGCACACAGTAAAATGGTAACTGAATGTAAAGAACAACCAGTTTTTCTCTTAACTTCTATTATTTTCTGCACTTAAAGTATAGTAGTCATAGTAAAATCACAGACTTTAAAATCAACAAAAGAAAGCTGAATGGTAAAGCTGGCCATGAATTTCCTAAATTGCTGCTACTTAATAGCTGTATCCCACTGTGGTTCTTCACAAGAAAATACATGTCGGCCATGTCACTACCCAGGGAATAATCATTCTCTGAGACTCATCTCCTTGCTTCTTTTTATTGGCAGAGGATAACTGGTTAAGCTGCCCTGTTTCTACAGGGAAAAAACAAATCCTCTGCTCTCCAAAGGCAGGCAAGGCAGACCCTGGTCTGTGTGGCCACACGGGGAGTGAAGGGGCATTTCCAGATCTGAACTAAGTGCCGTTCACTTGGGAAATGGTTGCTGCCTTTCTCAGGGCACAGGAGAGGAGGGAACATACCTTTGATCATCAGATACCAAGGTAACATTGACAGGTTTTCCTCTCTCTCAGCTCCGATATGTTGTTTTCCTCATTTTAAGCACCTGAAAGCAAGAGAAGAAAGACGATTGTTTTCCCCAGAAGAGAAGTCTGCAAGTACTTGCGCTTGTGTGAACTGCTTCCCTTACCTCTTCTCACGAAAAGAGATGGCCAGCAATTAGAAGACAAGCAGCGCTTTGGGAATAATTTTGCAATTCTCTCTCTTTTGGCATTTCAGAAGCTTCTGCTCAGTTAAATTCCCACAAACAGCAGAAGAATATCCTTTCAAGTCTACCTCTGGACCAGGCTCGGTGTCATTCATGCCTGTGAATAAGTGGTGCTTTGTATTTTGCAGTTAGGAAGCAACCTACTATGCAGACTTTCAAGGTTAACAGAGCTCTTCTGGAACCCTGAGATTTTACCACAGAAGGCTAAACTCCTCTGCTAGATGGCATTTTACAGGCTGAGGAGGAAGATAACCTTTCCTGGTGTTTCTGGGGCAGTCATCTTTCAACTCTTACCCAAGATGTTGGTAGGGCAAGCTGGCACACCAACCCCACAAGAGCTCCAACTTTCTCACGACTCCTTATTATTGCAAATACAGAGAAAACTCCAGCCACCTTCTCCTTTTAAGTCTCTTACCCCATCTCCTGCAGCATGGACACCTTTCTATCCTGTGAGCCACGTGATTTTAGAGCTGGCAGGAGCGATGTTCCCAGTGGGAATGGTGCTGCGCTGAGCAGGCTGCACTGTGTAGCCATGGTGTTTCCAAAAAGCTTACTTGAGTGTCTAACTTGTACCACCACTTTGCATTTACTAGAGCTTTACTTCAAAGTGCTCTCATTCCTCTCACAGGCTACTCATTTGTATCCTACATTTAACTACATATAGCTTCTAAACAATAACCAGAATATGGGTGGGTTTTGGGTGCAATTTTCTTTTTAAGTAGACATTACCCCAGCTGCTCCCAATAGTTAAACCTGTCTCTGATTAAAATGTCATACTCTGGTACACGATGTTCGTGTTCGCCCCCTGGGATCCATCCACAAAGCCGATCAATACACTGTGCAGAGCACAGATTACAAGAGGTGCCACCCAGCCACCTTTGTGCACGCAGTTGCTCTCTCTCTCTCTTGCTGGCAGCTTTCCCAGCAGCGCTGCAGACGGCAGACACAGCACAATGGAGAGCAAAAGTAGTTTGTTGGCAGAGATGTGCACTGTCGCACAAATTGCAGGCAGCTGCCCTAACACATCCTGACAAGGAAGCTCTGATTGGTCTTGACAGCGACATGATATACAACTCTCCAACTTGTATACAGGTCCTAGGGGAGCCCACTGGAGACCTGTTCCCCAGGAGAGACGCGGGTTAACATGCCAGGAGTTAGCCAGCTCTGCTGTTCCCTTGTTAATATAAACAGCAGCAACTTGCCTTCAGGAGGAAGGCACAGTGACCTTCACTGCCTGGCAGTCAGCAGTGTTAAATCCGGCAAGGAGCACAGCACAATACCTTACAAGACTCAGAAGGGTTTTTAAAAAGGGCTGGAATGTAATAGCTGCCTCCCCACCGATATCTCAATTCAGCCTGCGTCTGTGGCTGTTACGTGTTTCCTCGCTAACCTTCTGTGGCAATTGCTCCAGCTGCTTGATGCCTGAGGGCTGTGTCAACCGCACAGCGAGGGCCCCGGAGGCACACGCGAGGTACGAAATGATGCCACACGACAGGGCACACGGCAGTGCTCCTTGAATGTACGTGTGTCCACTGCCCAGCTGAATGCCTTCACTTCCCTGATGCTGCCAAGTGCTGCTTAGCCAAAGGGCTCAGCAAACTGTTACTCTCACAAGAGAGCAGCCAAGTGCAACACGAGGGAGCTAGCCCTGCAGATCAAGCAGAAAGATGCTGGTGGCTTCAGCGAGGCAAGGATTGCAGCAGAGCAGGTGGCACTGGTAGGAGTAAATGCCTGGCTGACACAGCCCGCCAGCATGTTGAGCTGCTCACCAAGCATCGTCGCAAAGGAGCGAAGCAATCCTGGAAGAATACACTCCCAGAGAACTTTCAGGCAGCAATTCACTTTTCTGAACTCAAAAAGCCTTATAAAGGAAGCACTTGAATTTTAGTTACCTGATTATTAAGAGCAGTTTGAGCAGGGTGAGTGGTTTCAGGTCGTCGCAGTGGTTGCAGCACCCGAAGGTGTTCTGGACCTTGGGGTTGCTTCCCTCCCCTCTTCTGACAACCAGCATTTCCTCTGTAAAAGTTAGTGCTAACCTATCAACTGATTTTCATCTTTGTCTGCTAGCATTCATGATGTAAGAAAACATATTCACAGGTTATGACATTTATTCTCCAAACAGCCAACTGCTGACCCACCCCTGCTCCTCCACAATTTTTTTTGGATGCCACTGGCCTTCTCAGAATGACACAGATCAGCTTATCAGCTGATGCCAGCCTTCTTCACAAGCAACAGATTTTTTTTTTTTTTTTTAAGCTGTAAATCAACAGTTCACAATGTGTGACAGTGCCAGATATTGTAGTATTGAAATAATTCTCCAAACTGCTCTCCCATCTTGGAGACTATTTCTGAGTTGGCTGGTGAGAAGTGTCACATTAGGGACCTCCACCAGTGCAGCGGGCTGTAAAGCTCTGCTCTGGCCACATCTCCTCAGAGGAGCCTGGCCTCTGTCCACCACAGAAAAACGCGGCATCCCCACCCTGTGACCCAGCTGACAGAACAGCTTCCTCCAGTGAGATACCTTAATCGCGCTTCTCAAGTTCAGCTTAACAGCTGGTAACACATGCAGGCACATTTTACATTCACCTTCCACTTAGGACCATGAAAAACCTGAAGTTTGATACAGACTACAAGTACCACCAGCACAAGCCATTAGCCAGACAGCATTTTTATTTCAAGTTACCCAGCACACAGCACCACAGAAAAAGCCTGTGGTTTAAGTCTAAATACTTATACAGAAAAGCAAGCATTTCAGCCAAGTACCTGGTTGGAATTCTGTTTAGTTCAAGTTTGGTTTTTGGATGAATGGAGGGAAAAAGGGATAGACAGGCACATGTAAAAAGAGTATTAGGAAGCTGTAAGCTTCCCTTCACTACCATTCATATCATTCTGAGACATAAGGTAAAATCTTACGCTGAAGAGTAATACACCAAACCAAGATCTGCTGTACAAAGTCATATATTTTTGCTCTTCTGCTGCTTCTCAAGTGACAGTCACTTAATAAAGAAAAACTCTGGGAGCTCTCTGAACAAGTGCACTAAACGTACAATTATGTTTCATTTTATTTCCAGTCCCATCACATCCACGCCATTGTTCTCAAGGCTTCTCATCACAATGGGAACAAGCATCTTCAGGTATGTGCTAATATGTTATCAATGGCTACCTGCTAAATAAATCATACATAGGAAGGCAGCTTTTTGGTCAGATTCTGTGCTAATAGTCATTCAACTTCACAACAGGAAATTCCATTACCTAAAATATATTTCAAGGTGAAGCTCAAGCTGAAAAAATATAAATTATTTTGATGGTCATTTGGCCAGGTCTGCAGTATATTTTTAAATAAAAGTCAGGGGACCTATCAATCTTCACAATCTTATTGTATATCAATCACCAGAAAGATTAAATATGTAATCCAAAAAGCACTTATTCAACCTTAACCCCGTGTTTTGCCATAATTAAACTTTTGGAAAGCATCCTGAAGAAAGCACCCAGGGAATTTGGGATACACAGTTTGAAAGAAGGACCTCACTGTAGCCTTATTAAATGTTTTAAAACCCCATTTTCAATTGAGTACATTTAAATAGGATTTTACCCACCTGAAAGAGTAAATTTTAGTTGGCTACTGAAGACTTACTTCCTTAGACTGGTTTCATGACTCCCGTATACCAGGTGCAGCATACATTTGCAAGTTGTGGCATTGGAGGTTTCAGAAGAGCATCTAAAATGCTGCATGAGACTGAATTTTTTGTCAGGCAGGTTAGACTTTTGAAGTTCTCCGCTATACTGTGAACCATCCAGATAAACCACGGTGGAGAACCAGATTGTTCTTTTCTTTTTTCCCCTCCAAAATGTGCAAACACAAACACCAAACATCCACCTGACCCTTAGCAAATGACAAACAGTAACAAAACTCTCGACTGCCTTTGCACCCATGGAAAGGGAGGAGAGCCCAGTTATATTCCACACGGGGAGCTGCCTCTCGACGGCGTGGCTGGGGGGCTGTGCATCTCCGTTTCACATCTGGCTCAGCCCCTGACCTTCTGGGCGGCCTGGGACACACAACTCTCTCTCAAGTTTTCAAAACAACGTAGGAGCTGATGACCCTTACTAGAGAAACAACTTTTGATCGATTCTCAAAGAGTGTCTGTTTCAGCATTTGTAAAACAAGAGTTCACATCTCTGCCAGGCTGATAAGCCTTGCCAGGCTAAACTCTTTAAAGAGCCTGAGGTGTTCGCTGCAATAAAGGCTGCTATACAACATAAGACAGAAAAAGCCCCTCTCTACCACCAACTGTCTTTTCAGGGCCAACCTGCCACACTCGAGAAGCCCAGCTGCCAGCTACCGCCACTCAAGCGCAGTGATAAGCCTGTACTTTCGCCTGCGCCTGGACTTGCCTTCTGCAAGGGAATATGGGGAAAGCTGCAATCTCAGGCTGTCGCTGAAAGGTTAAGGAATTGTCATTGCTCCAAATCAACTCTTGCCCCATCTGCTTCCCTAGCATCTG
Source organism: Dromas ardeola (assembly GCA_013398915.1). Lineage (NCBI taxonomy): Eukaryota > Metazoa > Chordata > Aves > Charadriiformes > Dromadidae > Dromas > Dromas ardeola. The sequence goes on from VYZM01006884.1 coordinate 52,765, forward strand.
TTCCTGTAGCAGTTCCTGACTCCCCTCAGTGAAGGAAATGGCTCTGCTGCATGCTGTCGGCACTGAAAGGATAGGAAAGGAAGAAGCAAAACCGGCGCGGTACCAAGCTCGTAGGTATTGTGCAGGCCATGTTGAACAAATCTGTTCTGCACAGGGCACAAATCACTGGCAATGATGACATTTTTGCCTGCCTCCAAGATCCCTCTGGAAGTGCCAAGCATGATTCTCACTTCTCTGGTTCCTGGATAAGGGTAGCATCGATATGTAACTAAGTTGGGAGGAATAGTCATCTACTGTCATTTGAGAATGGAGTTATATGTGACTTACTGAAGAGCTTGAGACATTTTGATAAGGTCCAATACCCTAACTACCTTAGCAGATGCCATAAGTATATCTGCAGGGAAAAAGAGCAGAAATCTGGGGATGTACATGAATGGCAATAAAGGGCAGGGTGGAAAATGTAGGAAGAAGCAACTAATTTACTAGGAATGGTAATGAAGGAAATATAGGGAAGAATTTAAAATATAAAGTTAAACAACTCGATTGTAGTCAAGAGCCAGATCATGTTCTTCAAAGGTAGGTGAACTTACAAATGTAGTCATGGATTAATAGCATCAAGATTGCATTATGAGAATGACCAGAAAGCGCAGAACAAAGTCAAGGTGCCACACTTCCATTCTGCTTACCAGAGCAAATATAATGTCCTGACACCTTCTAGGAAACTCAGGTGAGTGGGATCACAGCGATGCCCTTGTAAAGCCAGGGGATCAACTGAGACATTCAGAGAAGTAGGCAAAAGCAGCAGCAGCAGCAGACAGAGTTCAAACATCTGAACAATCCCTGCTTTCTTACTGGTCTGCTGAAGGTCTAGACCCTTAATTACCCAAATCATCATTAAATAATTTAGTCTTTCCTTTGAATCCTGAACCAGGAGTCCAGGCACAGCATTTAATTAGCATCTCAATTATCATTTAAATGTTTGCTCATCAGGTTCAATAAAGATCAAGCGGCTGAATTTTGAGACAAGTGGCTGTGTCATCAATGAACTCCCAAGGGTTGACTTATTTGAAGGTTAGCAATTCAAGCACAGGGTTCTAAAAAAGCAGTTAATCAGTATAAATACTTTTGGCTGCAGACGCTGCCCCTGCAAGCAAGTGCCCAATTCATTTGATCTTAATGTGCTAGGATGTATTTCACATGTCACAGCAACAGACTGGTCCTAAGCTGCAGTCACCAGGTTCAGAGAGGTCATATCCCTCTAAACGATATTTTCTATCTAGTAAGTCACAATTGAACTGTAGAAAATTAGCAAGTGATTCACTAAAATAACCTAACTACACCAGCTGCTGAAAGAAAGAAGTAGAAAGGTGTGCAGTTGTGACTTCAAGCAAGGGTTCTAGTGGCTAGAAGCCTGCTTCTCAAAAGAAACAGTCTTAGATTTGCACAATCTCCTTTCAGCCATCTGTCATCAGCCTGTTCCATGAAACATTTGTTTCTGATCACTGGAAGGGAAGGAGAAAAGAGAGCAATTAAAAAAAAATCCCCAAACTTATCACATCTTTTTAAACAAAGCTGCATCAACTTTGTTTCTCTCTCTTGTCTGGCTACAAAGTCTCCAACTTGCAGAAAATGTAAGAATTTTCCTTCAGCTCAGGCGTCTGCAGGGGCTTTGGAGATGAAGAGAGCAGAGTTCTGATCTTGGATGTCGCAAGCAAAATACGTAAGTACTTCTTTCCATAAAGCAGACACGTTATTTGTAAACCAAGCAAGTGCTAGAAGGACAGTGCCAAAACATTCCAAAAGATTGCCTAGAAGTGAAATCTGTAAAAAAAAACAAAAAACCTCTTATCTGGTCTCTACATCCCTCAACAGACTCCTTCACAATAGTGCCACTTGATGAGCAAATATAGGTAAGCTTTCCAGAACATTTTTCCATGCAAGGAGGGGCAGAGAGGACCAAAATCATTAGTCAGCCCACAAGACTGAATTGCTGGAGGTCAAAGGCAAAGGCAGGACATGGCACGGGGCCAACAAAGGCAGAAAGCTGAGTAGATCAAACACACCCATCTGATCCCAATGCAGGACACATGCCATGCCGCAGAAGAAATCAATAACCCCAAAGATCACTGTCAGGCCATCCTAGCAGGAAATCCCTTCATAGCCCTAGTCTCTCGGTCTGACGCAGAGTCCCTGAGCTGCAGCTCATTCCACATACAGCTGCAGAACTGAAGGGAAGGGATACTTTGCAGTTTGAAGCCACTATTTTTCTTGACAGCATCCCATCTCCAGCCAAAGCCAATGCATAGTGTTTCAGAGAAAGGTCTACATTGGGGAATTACCTCCTGAAGGTAAGTACTTGAGACCCTGAGCTTGGGAGACCTGATCCTCACCTTAATGAAGTGATCAAATAGGCAAAAGCACACCAAAGTGCAACCATAAAAGACTGCTCCACTTGCAGCCATGAAGTGAAGGGACCTTCAGTCACTGGATTTTGTTGCACTCTGACATCAGACCTCTCATCATCTTCCAATGATGGCACTGAATGACTTGTCAAGTCTCATTGGGAAGCTTATCATGCCACCCTAAGCTATCTAGACTGCTGTTGGGCTGTCTAATACAACCACAACACTGAACCACATTCTGGGTAGCTGGGCAAAAAGTCTTTTTTTTTTTTCCCCCGAAGGTAGAACCATCTTCCTTGGCGTTTCTCTTTCTTTTTATAAATCCTTCTGGCCTCTAGTTGTCACAGACGTTCCTCAAGAGCTCCAGCTAGGAAAGTACTCTCCAAGCTCCCCCTGTCTTCTAGCCGACTGCTTTCCAAGACAGTTAAGCTGTTAAGCAAAACCTTGCTCTCAGTTCCCACATGTACATATCACCTTGCTTTTGGCTAAATTAAGAGGCGCATCACCAGAGCACAACCATACAAGTAGACAATCTTGAATAGTGCCTCAGTAACTTCATCTTTAATGTTTATTACTCTGCCATTTACAAGTTATATATTGCTTAGATTTCAAATCATTGTCAAAATACCAGAAATATTCAGCAACACTGAATCAGGAAAATATCCTTCGCTAAGAACTCACAAACATCCTCCCATTGACAAGTACATTGAGGTATGCCAGTAAGCAGGCCAGTTATGAATTTATCCTTTTTCTGCTAACACCATATATAGAATATAAATCATAGAATTGCTTAGGTTGGAAAAGACCTTTAAGATCATCAAGTCCAGCTGTTAACGTAGCATTGCCAAGTGCACTACTAAACCATGTCCCTAAGCAGGGACCTGTTTTGAGAAGGTTATTTTTGTCCTGGAGTTTTTTGTTGAAGACAAAAGTCCGATAGTATATGGCATTTATGGCCAAACGTCTCAGAGAAACCCAAGAAAACTGTATCAGTTCAATTTCTTTTGTTCATCAGATAAGCAATCCTACAAGGAGACAAAATTAGTATCACCAAGGCCATCAATGCATGCAGAGTTGCTATGATAGTTTTTGTCCAAGCCTTTGTGAACAGAGTTCTAAATTAACTGTTTCATTAAATTGTTCATCTGCTGAACTAGCTAATCTACAGTTCCCACTCACAGTTTTAAATTCATTTACTATTACAAGCTTTACCTGTTACAGGCAGAGATTTGTTTAGCTGTCTGCAACCAATCAAATTTTTTGGAAGCTTCTGTCATAGTCTTTTTCCTCAGACTTTTGCCAATTACAAAAGAGGTTTAAAAACCAGCAAACGCTAGACTAATATAGCTAAGATTACACTCTGTGCTAATGAAATTGAACTAGAACAGCTTGGCAGCAACAGTAACGATGATATGAAATAGGGCTACACAAATAATTGATTTCTCAGTTTCGTTACTAATTTAAGGAAAATTTTTTTTTGCCCCAATTAGAATGATTATTGTTTTGGTTTTTTGTTGTTTGTTTGTTTGTTTTTTTTTGGTTTTTTTTTTGTGTTTTTTTTGTTTTTTTTTGTTTTTTTTTGTTTTTTAAATAAGACAAACAAGTTAGTTCTGTTTGCACTGAAACACACTGCTCTGTTTTCATGTTTTGAAACCCACACAATGCAATTAAAATTCCATGAGCATTATTCAACAAAGAAAGGAAAGAGAAGAGACTGATGCCTGATGCCCTTTCCGCCCTCTCCAGTCAGGCTTTGGAGGACTCAGTGGGAAACATGGGAGCCCTTCTGCTGCATGCTGAAGAGGATATGAATTGAGGCCTTCGCTTGACAAGGGAGCCGGAGCTAGAGCTATCACTCAGTCCCCACAGATGATTACCATCAGCACTGCCTCCTCCTTCCCCAAGGCCCTGAGCTGAGAAGGGACCATGTCCTTGTTTCGGCTGCGGTAGAGTTAATTTTCTTACTAGCAGCTGGAATAGTGCTGTGTTTTGGATTTAGGATGAGAATACTGTTGATAACACCACTAATATTTTAGTTGTTGTTAAGCAGTCAAGGACTTTTCAGCTTCTCATACTGGCCTGACAACAAGAAGGTGGGGGGCACCCACGAAGCTGGGAGGGGACAGAGCTGGGACAGCTGATGCCAACTCACCAAAGGGATATTCCATGCCATATGACATCATGCTTAGCATAGAAAACTGGGGGAAGAAGGAAGGGCAGACATTCGGAGGGATGGCATTTGTCTTTCCAAGTAACCATTATGCATGATGGAGCCCTGCTTTCCTGGAGATGGCTGAACACCTGCATGTCCATGGGAAGTGGTGAATGAATTCCTTGTTTTGTTTCGCTTGTGCGCGCAGCTTTGGCTTTACCTATTAAACTGCCTTTATCTCAACCCACGGGTTCTCTCACTTTTATTCTTCTGATTCTCTGCCCCATCCCACAGAGGGGTGGGGAGTGCAGGACCGGGACTGAGGGAGCGGCTGCATGGTGCTTAATTGCCAGCTGGGGTTAAACCACAACAGAACATTTTGCTACCCTGGCACTTTGTTGCATTTGCTGCACTAATTTCTAGAAGACTCGGTTAGGGATCAATAACATCTGAACTGGATGAAGGACTGTGAAGTGATGGCCTACGGCACATCTCCAGCTCAGGCAATTATTACCAGCTGGCATAGGTGTGTATGGGGGAGGAGAGGAAGCTTTTCCAAGGTGAAAAGCAGCACATCAGGGCTCTCAACATCATTTCACAGAACAGGCTGTATCTCTAACTCTTTTTTTTGTGTTTGTTTGTCCAGTGATCTGAGTCATGCATCCATCATGAGTCAGTTCCCAAACATTTCAGGTCGAGGTTATAATTGAATCATAGCCATTGTGAAATGCCTTGTCTCATTTTTTATGCAGCATTTTTCTTTCCTACTGTTGTTTGTACTGTTGCCTGAGTGTTGCAAGCGAGCCATACAATACAAGAACAGTTTAACTTTCCCACCTCTCAGTGCATATAAGTAATTCCGCCTCTCCTCATCCCCATGCTTAGTGCATTAACATACAGCTCATTCAAGACTGACAACTTCCCATTTTAAGGCAGGGAGTACTGCAGAGCTGGTGGAAATGTACAGTGCTGTAGTTAGAAGGGAAGGAATACAGGCGGCACGAGCTAACCCCTGCAAGACAAATATTCTGACATCACAATCCTTAATGTTTTCAGAGACGGTATTTGAAAATGAAATAAAATAACTGTGGTAAGAAAACAGGGTGAAATGTTGTTCCCACCTTCCCCATGCTACCTCTTACCTCTCAGCCTACCCCTTGAAAAATGCCCTTATCTAAGCAGAAATGCCAGAAAGAAACTTCCAGAAGCCAAAATCAATCTGCAGCCTGGGGGAGGGCAGAAACGAAGTGCCCTGTTTGGGTGCAGCCTGGCTTTCCCTTATCAAATGGTCTATGCACAGAGTCCTCTCATCGTTTTTGTTTTGCATCTGGGTAATTAAGCCCATTACCCCCACATAATAATGCAGGAGTAGGTATGCAAACTAGGTACGCAAACTATCCAACGCCTCTTTAGCAAGAGAACAGACTTATCTCTGCTGTATTTGCTCTAAGGGCCAGCAACAGAGTTTCAGTGGTAGCCACGAGATATTTCCATCTCACCCCGGCATCAACTGTGAGGCATTTTTATCATCACAGTCCAGGATTCAAGCCTTTAAAGTATGTTTAAGAAGGAAGATAAGAAATAGTGTAACATCCACACCTGCAACTCTCTGTAATTCAACTGCCATAAGAATATGTGCGTTTAGGAGTTGAAACCAGCATCAGGGAGACTTAAATCCTATGAAGACCTTTAACGCAGGTTACCGACATTTTGTGATAGCAGACACTAAACTCCCAAAGGAAAAGGCAAAGTGCAGACATGCCAACCCACCTGTTCATTCAAAACTACTTTTGAACAGAAGAGTGACTGCCACAAAAATCTCACCCTAAATCAGGAGGAAAATAATTATCTTGATTAGACACACATATTAAGGGTGAATACTGGTCTCTAGTTTAACGCATCCTCCCTGTCATTATTGTTCTGTACTGCTGAAATTACTTTGTTCCTCCATCTTTTATATGTGCATGTATTACCAACGAATAGCTATGACCTTAGCACATTTCCTTCAGCAGAGCTCAAAATATTTGATGAAATTACATTGGTTTCAATATCCTCATTTTATGTGTAAGGGAACAGAGGCAGAAGGAAGGGATTACCCTCCAGATCTCCCAGCAAATAAGCAGCAAACTTGAAAGAGGGCTTTGGGACACTCAGCTCTACCCCAGCACTAACCAGGAGGCCAACCCAGCGCTGCCTCAGCCCCAGGGCTGGACGGAGACACCTCTGCCTGTTCACCCACCCTGGGGCAGGGGCCACGCCATGGGCGACAGTGGAGAGCTCTTTCCCAGGCTCCCACCAACCTCATCTGACAGCAGCAGCCCACAGCTGAAAAAGCCAAATATTAGTCTTCGGAAGCAATATCATTTAAAGGGTAGAGAGAACAGATGTCCCTGTGTTACAGTTCTAATATAAATACCAAGCCCATTGCTTCTGTTGCCAGGCGTTCGGATTGTGACTTCAGTTTTCCCACAAAGGGAGCACATGAGCAAAGCACAGATGGGGAAATATTAGTTAAACTACAAAAAAAAAAAGAAGAAAAGTTATTGCCTTTTTTTTTTTTCAAAAAGAAACAACATTTCTAGAAAACACAAATGTAGTTACAAGCTAACTGATTTGTATTTTTTTTACATTCAAATGGAGTGCTGGATCAAATTTGTAATTAGGATTTTAAAGGATGCAAAGGCAAGGCAGCAATCCTTGTGTTTTTTTCAAGGATAATTACTTTTTTTTTTAAAATCAATATATAATTTTACATTCATTAAATATGAGGTAATTCCTAGAATAAGGGCTGAACCTGTTCCCACTTTTCTAGAAATATTTAGCACATTGCAGAACCACTCTAATAAAATCTAAGGTTCGAAGATTTTTTTTTTTTTACTCCATTCCAAGAAAGGACAAGTATTTTCCAAAAGACCTCAAGAGAAAAAGTAGGATTTTTCCAGGTACTTTTTTAAACTGTTTTTTTTGTTTCTTTGTTTTTTTTTTTAACTTGAGAGTAAGTTCCCTGTTAGAAGTCTTCTCAAAATACATCTGGCCACATATAGAAAAATTAAAGGTAGACCCCACAGTGCTAGTGAGAATTAAAATCTCCTCTACTCTGAAGGAAACAATGGGACGGTCATACACAAAGGTCTAATCATAGGGAACACAGAGAGATAAGGAGTAAAGAAAAAAAAAAAAGTAAAAACATGGGGCAAGCAGCAACACGGTGGCAAAGAAGCAGCTTGAATGAGTTTAACCAAGACAGCTCTTTCCTGTATGCTACCAACTCATTTGCAGCTGACAGGCCTTCAAGTTCTGCTTCTCATACATGGAAAAAGTTAAGTTTTACAGTTTCTGTTACCCTATGGTCCTTACCTCACAGGGCAAGAAATTCCCAGCAAAACAAAGGAAATTTATAGCTGCACGGCTGCAGCCTCGAACAGCAAGTGAAATCAGCAAGTCCAGCAACCAAACAAAAGGTTAGAAGGGCAAGTAGCAAAAAAAATAATTAAAAAAAGATCTTTTAAAAACAAATAAGACCTAAAAAAATAATAAATAGCTTCATCAGCTGCATCAGAACATGTAAGAAGTTTGTCAAGATTTTTCACCAAGAATCAATGAGTGCAAACTGAAATACAGGAGATTACAATTGAACAGAGGAAACAGAGTGGCTTTACTGTGGTGGTGGTCGAACACTGGAGCGTGTTGCCCAGAGAAGCTGTGGAGTCTCCATCCTTGGAGTCACAGGCCAGGACAATGTTCTCTAACTGACAATGTTCTCTAACTGACCCTGCATGAGCAGGGGAGTGGACTAAATGGTCTGCAGAGGACCTCAACCTTTCTCTGTGTGATTTTGTGTAATGGGCAAAATCATAATCTGTGTGGCAGCATTGTCACAGGCAGCCTGCCTTAGTCCAGTGACTCTGGTCCAAACAATGGAAATCTACAGCTTTCAAAGCTCGTTTGAACTGTAGCGACTCCCTCATCCCTTGAAAGAGCAGCAAAAGAAAGTAACCTTTTACTCCCAGATTGTTTAGTAAGGACCTAGAATGACAGGCAAAACCTGCAATTTCTTCTCAGAGAAGGAATCAAACAGATTTGCAGCACTACCCCTTCCCAAGTCTGGGGCAATGAGCTCTCAAGTCATCAATGTGACGGTTTTACTTCACTAGTCACTAAAAAGCCTTTGTCTACTCTGTGAGATTGCTCAGAAGCAGACTTACTGTCACAAAACATAACAATGTTGAAGAGTTTTCACATCACCCCTTAAAAACTTAGCTGGGGCTACAACAGATCACAGGAGTAAAGCAGTAATTACTGTCTTTTTCTGCTGACTTGAGCTAGTTTTGGATCACTGACCAACACTGACCAAATTGTCATGTTTTTCTTCTACAATAACTAAAAAAAGGAATAAAAAAAATAACGGAGTGAAAGGAATCATGAATCACTCTAAAGATGAAGATAGAATCTGTAAACTATGTTTATCTGAATGTCAAAGATCAGCCACTAGCAGCATATTTTATATCTAGATTTCCTTCAAAAAACTGCCCTATATTTAAACATGTCCTTGATACCCTAAAGAAATCAACTGATAATATTGTCTCAGTGGGGGGAAAAAAAATGACAAGAAAACAAAATGTATGTCTTCTAATGAGTAAATATTAAAGTCTACAAAAACATACGAGGGGTCTCTTGTCAAGTGTCCAGGAGAGAAAATTTTGTTCCTTTAAAACCTTGCTTTTTTATCTGAATAATGGTTTGATGAGTGAGATTTCAAAATACATATCAATGCTCTTATTTCAAGTTAACTTCTAAACATATGAATTACCAGCAGAAATGCAGCTCAAGAGGTTCTAAGGATAGGAGCTGAAGCAACTGAGGTAATGACAGCCCATTGGGTACTTGCAAATGGGAGCAGTCAAATCAAAGCCTTTGCTTTCTGCTTCATAGCTTGATTGACTTGGCAATTACACAGGCCATCGCTCTGATCTGCTGCAAACTTTCTCCCATAGCATAAAGTCTTATTCGTTAAGGAGTTACGTTCCTGATCAGACTTTTGTTTCAATAAGTACCCCTTTTCATCAAGGGATGCTTGACATGTAGCGGAGTGGGGTAGAAGCAAAGAAAGAGAAATCACGCAGAAGCAAATTACACGTGTCCAAGAGCAAAATGGCAGTATTTGTTCAGGTGGAAGAAGATCATACTAAACACTTACTGTGTTCCAGAACATCAAGGAGCGATGCATTAACATGCACCTTTTATCAAGGTATTGCATGCTTTTTGAATCAAACCCATTGACTTTCCATTGTTCATAAGCTCAACAGGCAAAATAAGGCATTAGTGGCTAGTTTGGATTGAAAAGCCAGTGACTCATTTCTGCCAATTTCCTCTGTACATAGTCCATCTCACAATTCCTTGGATCACTATAGCTTCTTTGAAACGACAACTTCTGTATAGATCTTGGAGGCCACATATTCAAATGACTGTGGTGCAAGTGAAAAAGGATATATAGAGGCTTTAACAGCCCAGGTACTGAGGATTGTAGAAATATGTTTTTATTGCACTCATATCAGTGAGGAAAACATGTTCCTGAGATCCTCCAATAAGAATTTGCTACAAAAATACTCCAACATTCTGCAACGGTCTACAAAGGAACACACATTTGTTAATGAATCCTACTCATTCACAGCCAAAAGGAATGCCAGAGGCTGATTTTCTTATCGACAAATGAAACAATGGCAGCACCAGAAATAGATAACTTTCACCTTCCCTTGTGGTCCAAGTTGAAGCAATTAGACACCAATGCTTTCTGATAGTGCCTACAATCTCTATACACTGCTCTTGCGTGCTTTGACAGCTTGGGATAGGCAGAGTTTATTTTTTTTTCACTGAGTGAATAAGAAAGGTTTTAATTTCTATGAATGAGATGCAAACTCTTGTTGTAAAGAAAAGAATTTAAATTCTACTCTCGGGAAGAAGAAAAATTAGACGATTCCTGACCATACTTTTCCCATTCCCCCAGTGAGCGAGGAAAGATGCTTCTCAGTTCTAGTTCAGAGGCAGAAACGACTTGTTGCAGTCCACCGGCTGCGACCAGGTTGGCGACCGGCTTTATGCGTTTGGACACACAGGCGGGAGGCCAGAGGCGGGGTGGGGGGCGCAGGGCGCGGCGGGCGCTGTCCGAGGTGCTGAGAGGCCCCGTGCCACCGCCAGCAGCCGCAGCGCTGCCAGGGAAAGGCTTGACTCGAGATAAGGCTTAACTTGCAGGCACAGGCTGACAGAACTGTCCTCTCCTCACACACAACACGCGCATTAGTTTTCTTGCAGGCACCAGCGAAATAAGTGTACGTAATGGACACTTACACCCCTGTATTCAGGCTGATTTGTTAACCATCGCACAAGATAAGCAAGAAGGCAGGAGGGGAAAACAATCTCGATCCTTGCTTAAAACAAAAACGCAAGCACCCAAGCCAGAAACAGTGCTTTTTCTGACTGAAAGGCCATGACAGTCAATCCATGCCTGAGAAGGCTGAAGATTGGCAGAGTCAGAGGTATGAGTAAGGAACTCCTGAGAGCTCAATGGCCCAGTGACTTGCTGACCTACAGCTCCAGTCTATTGCTCAGTTACATTCCCATCCAGCTGCAGTGTAGGCAGCCGTGTTGCAGCAGCAGTTGTCTGGCACAGTAGCGTCTGTCTTTGGCACACACGCTCTCCCTGTACTTTGTTATTCATAACCACATCCTGGAGTTGGCTTCTCAAAATCTTTTGCTATTTAGGCAGCACCAGGGGAAAAACAGAGGAAAAGCTGGCCTCAGAAAAAAAA
>VYZM01006884.1:64180-101377 GCA_013398915.1 Dromas ardeola
AGCTGTGGGTCACATTTACTGCTAAAAGTCTGACTCCATTTTAACTCTTTCTATCATAAGATAGTGTCAACCCTGTCAGGCCACAGGAGCACTGACAAACATTAATTTCTGTGACCTGCCTTTCCTCCTTACCCTGGTCCCTATATCATCCCCCTAGCGCCCTGCTCTTTTCAAGCCCAGGGACACAATTTTGGTTTGGCCAGGCCCCCAGGCTTGCCCCAAACAGTGCCATGTGGATACCAGTGCCTGGCCCTGGGCCCTGCTGCCCTGACCAGGCTCCCTGGGCATCACCTTGGGGCCACTGAAGGACCCCACCACTACCCCCAGCTCAGGATCCTCCTCACGCTGGGGTAACCCTGCTCCTGCTTCACCCTCAGAGCAAGGTCACTGGTGCTCTCTGTGCCTTACACCAGGTCACCGCATCAGGAGCAGAGCATCAGTGGAGAGGAAGACGGCTACCGTTAGACTTACTTCTTCAGGAAGCCCATTTCACTGTCTGGAACATCACACCTTAAGGTAACTTACTTATAGAGCTGAAATGGGCAGCCTACCTATGAAAAAATACTTTTTGCTCTTCTGTCACATCAGCCACAACTGATACCACTGCCAGCACATGGCTTTGTTCTGCTTCCAAAATAGTCCCAACCACCTGTCATTTCACATTCTTCTTCCTTCATCTTCCTCATCTTCCCTATTATTTCTTTTGCATCTGACACCTTGGCTTCTTCCTTTATAAAGAAGTACAGCCAAATTGCATAAGCCTATTGCATAAATCCCAACTGCAAAGACCCCAAAATGCCTGTCATGACGGTTTGTTTCTAGTATTCCTCTCCCTCACCATCCCCCAGCTCCCTGATGTTCTCTAGATTTATAAGTCTTCAGACAAGAGCTATCTTACTATCATTTTTGCCCTGATGTAATGCCAAAGGACAACTACCTTGCTGGGTTATTAATGGCAATTATTACAATAACAAATTCAAGAATAATTATTTTTCAACTAAATTAAATATCTAAAGTAAGAGCAAGTACAAGTGATTAATGCCTAAGAGCTGTCAGATCCCTGCAATTAGTACCCTATTCAGAGCTAAAGGAAAAGCATCTGAAGCAACACTGAATTCCAGATTTTTATTTTTTTATTACTATTTTTCATTGCAGAATTGGAGAGAGGAAATATCACACAAGAATGACTGACTCCAAAGCTTCTGTGTGCATTCATTACCCGAAATCTGAAACTTCAAAAAACTTCTTGCAGATTTACTGACCACATTAGAAAACAAGAGTCAGTTTTCATTTCCATTTTGGTCAATTTGTGGGAAAAATCAAAGCAATAAAACCATATAACTCTGCTGCAATCAAATCTACTTTATTTTTCCCATCTTCTGTTCTCTTCGCCATGTTTAAAGGAAGAACAAAAGGCTTTCAATCCAAGGCTTCAGCATGCATGCCCAACCATGAAAGACAAATACTTCTTTCATCAGCAATGTATTGATGAGAAGACAAGACTTACTATATTTGTCCTGCTAAGATGAACTTAAAGCAGTATTTTCATCATGACTGCATACAAGCTCTAAACTGTCGAGGAAGTGGGACCAAAAGCAGCAGCAGACATGACTTTCCGTCTTACGACAAACAGTTAATCATCAGTGATAAAACATTTGTTCAAAATCACTTTTTTTTTTTCTTCCTCCATAGAGGACTTAATAAAAATGTGTTTCAGAGGTTAGTCTTTGCTGAAGGTGCAGCAAGACAAGTAAACTGAGTTAACAAGAAAGCTCCACGGGCAAGGTCATCCCTACTCAGCAATCTTTGCTCCCCTGTTTCACAGTTAAGGCTGTGGAGCTGCACCAGATGGGATGGAAATTTCCCCCCTGGGATTACAGACATTTGTTCATCAGATGTTTGTGCCAGCACAGAGGAAGCTGTGCCAAGGGAAGACACCATGAGCATTTCATTCTAGCTGCAGTGTTTGTCTCAAGTACAGGCTGCATTTCTTTACCCTCCTGTAAGTGCTGTTCAGCAGCACTGTAAGGCCTTGCAAATTAGGTAAATACTTCTTGTTAAAGGTTGTCTTAATTTTCACACCCATCTTTCTGAGCTGGAATCTCAAGCATTGAAAGACCATTTAAGAGGAGGAGCTTGGATCCCAGATTCTAAGTGTCATCTTTTTAATTCATTTTTCTATACAGAAGACAGAATCATAGCGTATCTCGAATTGGAAAGCACCCATAAGAATTGTCAAATTGAACTACATTTAATATCTCCACTTGATAGATTAAATGCATGTATGCATGCATCGGTATACAAAGAGTTAAGCACATAGTAAAATAAACTATCTAAATGGTTTTCCATCTGCAGGGAACTCCTCTGGCTAGCCAGTGTTGGCCATAGTTAGAAAATCCACATGCCAGGAAGAAACTAAACAAGTGTATTTAATTAAGAGCAATCCTAAAAGCATAGCTTTTATAATTAAGATATTATAAAGAAAGCCCAAACCCTTCAGAGATATCAGAAATACTTAAAATTCCAGTGCTGTTTGTCTGCTAGTCAGCCCTCAACAGAGAATTTTCCTGTTGGCCGGGTTTAAAGGCTCGGGCTCCAGACAAATTGATTGCTCATAAAAAGAATATCAGTTACATCAGAACTTTTGCTGTATGCTGAGCTTTGACAGGTTGGAGAATGGTGTCCCCCACAGAGCCAAACCACATGTAAGCACAAAGCCCATATGGCTGAGTTACATTGTTCTCTTTCTCACAGGCTACGAGCAAAACCTCCTTTCTCTTACCTCTCTCAACAGATAATTTCTGAGCTCAGGTTTCCTAAGGTTTTTAAGCTATAATCAGCCACTAAACAGAAAGAAACCTTGTAAGATCTACCATCTCCAGCCTCACGAGAAGTTCCTTCCATTCACAAACAGCAAATTGATACCTGGACTCAAAAGACATCTTTCAGGTCACATCTTTTTAACAAAAACTTGGTTTTCTGCAAAAATTATTGTACTCTGTTTCATGCTTTTCACCTGTTTATTGTTCAGGTTGTAGGCTTGTTAACATGAGGACTTCCTACAGGCTTTTACAGCCTGCTAGAAGTCTCGGTATGCATTATGGCTTTCACATATTATAGCTGCATAATACTATTACTAACAGAACATGGAAGGGTAATTTACTGACAAATGACTGTAATTGAACACACACAATCTACTAACAACGTTCTACCAGAAAAACACATTATATATAACACAGAAATATCATATAAAATTTTAAGAAGGGACTGAAGGCAGCAAGGCAGAGTTAACAACACCTATTAATTATAGATATTCCAGACAGACTCCTTCCTGTTTGGTTTTTTTTTTGTTTTTTTTTTTAAGCTTTCATTAACGTAGACTCCACAGCTGTGCCACTGCATGCCACCTTCCCTGTGGCTTTGTTGTCTTTATCATTAGCAAGCTTTACTTAAGCCCATCCTGAATCTCTTATGTTGCAGTACATGTTCCCACCTGTCCACTAAGGACACAAAGAAAAAATTATGTACCCCTTTATATGGCAATATCTTCTTACATATTTGAAGACTACTGTTACATTCCCTCTCAGTCTATTCTTTGAGGTGCTTGTGGGTGACCACAAGTTTCCTAGACCTTGTCCTCTCATTTTCTTCCTCAAGGCTCAATTGATCCTTCTCTTTCTAAATGTATAATGTTCAAATCTGGATATAGTACTCTAGCTGCAGAGCAAGCAGAGAGATGAGCTGACACCAAACACCTTTATAAATAATACTTCTGATTACACCATTGAATATTGCACCTTTGTTGCCATTACTGCAAGTGAAGATAACAACAGATCTGTGTAAACTGAGATCAGATCTCACATTATAAAGAGGTAGATTAAACAGCTTTTACCTTCACACTTTAAAAGGATTCTCAGTATTTCAACAAGATGCTTCATTAATGCTATCTCTTTGTGTTGGAGAGAGATGACTTAAAACAGTGAAGACTTCCCAAATTTCGTTCCCACTGGTTGTCACTCTATTGGGAAGGAGTTATAAGATGTATGTCTGATTTTTTAATACTGTGTTCAGCAACTATTTTGAAAGGAAATCCATGTCTTCAAGCATATCTCTGATTTAACACATCCCCAGAGGTCTCCAAGAATCACAACTATTGCTTATTTGGCATTTTTATCTTCAGAAAACGAAGTGGGGAAGAGGAGCAGGCACAGAGCTGCTAAGCAAAGCGGTTTCTATTACAACAACACAACAGTAATTGCTGGAGGAGCAGCAACTGAACTGCGGATAACCAAACTAGGCATGTATCACAGACCAGAAGGAATGAAACACAAAAAATGGACAAAGAGCAGAACAGATAACCTCACATGATCCAGCTTCTCAACAAAAGACCAGGACATTTAAAAATACCAAAGCTACTTCTGTAAAGAATGTCAAAGGCATTTCTGTTAATCTATTCCCACCCACCCCTTAGTTACAGCTTCCTCTGACTTCTTGCAGAGGTTGCTACTGAACTCAAACAGATGACACAGCTTCACAGTGATTACGCTGGCACAGCATGCCAGTTTCCCTCTGTCCCCTCACTGATGTGCCAGTAACTGTCATCTGCTGGAATTTAAAGCCAAGGGTCATCCACATAGTGGAGTGCACTTCATTTCATGTCTTCCAAAACATCATTAGAACATAATCAGTCATCATCCCCAAATAAATCAATGACACCTCCAGGCTGAAGGCTTAATGGTATACTTAATGCCTAACCGCCTCCATCTGAAATAGACTCTCTTTCTCCAAGAAAATATCTGCAGGAGGAATATATACCTATATCACACCAGCCTCCAAGTAGTACCAAGCTCATTTATTCCTGTTAGATTTTCCTTTATATTTCCCCATCACGTTCAACTCCTTCCCCTTGCTCAAATTCACTAGGCAGATTATCACGACTCAAAGATTTAAGATATAACCCCCCAAATCATTATGAGAATATATACTGACTTTTCACTTGGGAGTAGAGGGAAGGGTTTCTTTGTTTCCTGGTTTTTATATTTGTTTCAATCATTCATCTCATCTGGGTACAGAAGAATCATTCAATGTCTACCTATAAATTCTAACAAATCTGTGAATAATTCATGCAGTGGAGGAGACCAAATTACCACCTACCTGCACCTGTGGATGCCAAAGGATTAATAATCATTTATAAGGTCCCTTTTCTCTTCAACTGCATTCCTGTAGCACCAAATAATGCACTCGATCAGCGGGGCTGTCAACTTCGGAAAGCGAAACAGATGCATCACTGGAAAGCAAAAGTTCTCTTTTAGATTAAAGAAAATTCATGAGGAGGCCATTCTGTAGATCGTCTCACCCCAGACTTTGAGGTCAGCACTTCATTTCATAGCAGAAGAGCATGCAACTTACCTCACAGCTTGACCCGAGAGTCCGTCTCTCTGCATTAGGGGAAAAAACAACCAAACAAATAAAAAAATGCATCACCACCACCCCACGCCCACACCAAATGTCATGGAGCTCGGTATAAGGTAAAAGGAAATCAGTATTTTCTTTTTTGTTACCGGTCAGGGAAGCAGGTCTATCTGACCCTGTACCACACACGCTGACCAAAGACTTTTGCGGTGCAGCACAAGAAAGTGCCGCCTCCTGCTGCTATATCGGATCAATTCCTTTGTGCCTCAGATAAACGCCTGCTTTGTAGGCAAAGAGGAAAATCTTACACCCTAGCAGCCCTCCTGCTCCAAGAACAGAGCCTGAAGCATTGTCACCGTTGGGTCGGTGGAGCTCAGGTCACTCTGGCATGCAGGGTGCTGGGAGCTGCACGATGCAGAGCTCTATCACAGCACAAGGGTCTTCACCAGGGTTTTGTACTAATCGCCATTATTCCCATATGCTCCAGCAATACAAATGGTGCATTTGATCCAGAGTTGCTCCTTTTTGCGGGCTCAGTGTTCAAAAGCACACCGGGATGCCTCCACCCCTCCTGGGTGGACACTGGCATCCCCCATCCCAGGGGAAGTGATGCTCCTGGGGTCTCCCTGCCCTGCCCCAAGCTCAGGGGCTGCCACTGCAGCCAAGAGGGGGTCTCAGCCCTCCCACCAACTCCCAAAAGAGACAGAACCAGCTCAGCACTTGGAGTTGCTGCACCCGTTCTTCCTCCCGCATCTCATCCTTCCTCTGTGCTAAGGGCTCCTGGCTCAAGACGATACCATGGGAAAGGCCCAGGGAGGCTGCCTGCAGCACTCTGGCAGAGGATTTATCCCACCTCAGCCTGACATGTGTCCCTGAAACAAAGCTGCTGCCCACCGCAAGACAGCTGAGCGTTGTTCCTCCAGGTCACTCCCAGCTGCACATGTTGCTGTTGCTTGTCCAAGAGTAGCAGTGGGGTCTTTCACATCCTGCCCGATGCGCTGCTCGAGAAGAGACCACCAATGTTCTGAGCATGAGCCTCCCAGGCCAGCACTGAGGTGAGGTCTGAAGCAGTGCTCACAAAGAACATGATCTCAACTTGTTCCCTCTGCACTGGCATGCTGTGGAAGAGCCACGGGAGTTTTCTGTACTATTTCCAATCTCATTTCTCTTCCTGCTTGGCAGCTAGGTTACAGCTTGCTGTTATGCCTCTAGCTTTGCTAACCTTTACTGAAAGCTCGAAGCTGTGAACAGTGCTGCACTGCCGTGTCATTCCTATACCTGGTAACTTGGACAATATTTTCCTGGGGTGAACACAGAAAATGCAGACTGAGTATATCAAATCATTTAACTTTTTCCCCCCCTCTTAAAAATTGTTTCAAAAAAATTAAACTAATTACACACACAAAAAAAGCTTTCTTCATGTTAATCATGAGGGGAAAAAACCATACAATGTAATTTTAGTTTAACACTCTTTAAAACTGCTAAGATTTTTAGAGAGACAATATGAAATACATTTCATTTAACTACAAGCAGCAAGAAAGCGTCCAAGTGTTTATGCAAGCTACAGTCCCAACTTTACCTTTTTCATTTACTAGCAAATACATTCTCATTAGTCTTCAGGTTATTTATGTTTAGTAGTTTACTTTGGCCCTGTTTGAGGTTTATTTTTGTTGTTGGGTTTCTTTAAGTTTATACTCTATGTATGAAACACTCCTCAAATTCAAGATCAGATATTGAGAATATAAGGAATAATTAGTTTCCAATTGTTTTCAAGGTAAACAAGTAACCTTTCACCCCCTTTGGCCTTAAGTAACAAACATCAGTTTCCATTAGGTGTCTCGGAGAAAGCCAGTAAAGCTATATAGCATAAAACTAGCTTCTCTGAGAAGCCTAAGGCATTATATTACATCCAAATAACACAACAGGCTTTGGTTGCTGCTTAGGAATCATCACAATACATAGCAATAAATTGTTTGACAGAATTGTTTACTCAGTAATTTCAGGTGCCAGCACTAGGTAAAGACAGATATGTACGACCTAAACCGTCCTAAAATATCATGGCTACTGGAAGCTGTTTACAATAGGGCTTTCATGAGAAAGATGCATGGTCTGAGAGTTAGAGCACTTCTCAAGGAGGTCAGAAACAACATGTACTGTGCTGGATTGAGTCTCCTTCACATCTCCTTACTGTCTTATCACAGTGTTGTACCTAATCTGTCAGTTGGCTTTGATTAAATTTGTAGCTGGCTCGAGTTGATGCCAACTTCGTGGCAATTTCCCAATTCCATCACATTGCAGAAATTATCCAGCTGGAAAAAAAAACTTACCAAGAATAAACTGGGAACATTAAAGAATCAGACCTTTAGTGCTTCCCCTCCCTGCAAACGGTATGAAGCAAATCAACTGTGAACTAAAGTAAGAGCAGAAATTGGCATGAATTACGCAAGCTATCTCAACTGAACATTTTTTTCCCCTCATCATATCCCTGCTTTACCTAACGCAGGAAAAGTCTTTAAGACAGCTGTTATTTTTCTTGGCTTCTTTCATACATCACCAGGAACACCTCCCACTGGGTTTCTCAGGAGACTGCTAAAATAACATAAGTAATACAGTGCAAGTATTCTATCATTAGTCATCGGGACGAAGATCGTTCTGGCTTTGTCTCTTCCTCTTGGTGATTTCTTTCAGTGCATCAGCACAGTCCTTTGTTTGTTCTCTGCGAGCACACTTGTCATTCTTCAATCCTTGCAATACCTATGTGACAAGTTATTACACTCAAAGTCTAATTATGGGCAAAAGGGGAAACACTTCATTTGCGAAGCCAAGAATTTATTGTTAGACTAATTAAAATCTTAACAGCCTAACTAAAATACAATAAACTGTTATTACAGAGCAGTTACAATGATGCTAACCTTTGGAGCCCAAATTATCCAAACAATCCAATGCACAGCTCAGTCATTCAGTCAAAGATTGCTATACAAAAGCGTTCTCTCGTGTTATGCTCTCCCTTACCCTGCCCCTCTGGCTCTCCAGTGTGACAGTAAGCCAGCCTCAAGGATCAGCTGTGGGGGGAGGACGGGGAACCAGGGTGGCAACAAGTTGTTAGCATCCCCAGCCTTTTGCTAGGAGGATCATCCTGTTCATGATGAGGTTTCTTCCTCCCGTTTGCTGAGGAGGATGTTGCCAATGCTTTCTGCCTTTTCCCTGCAGGGCCCGCATCTGAGTCTTGTCGTACATTTTCTAACACAATTTTACACTTTACTCTTCACCGATATGCAATTTGATATTACACTTGATTTGCTATAGGTAAGAAACTCTCTCTCTACATAAGTCTGATATCTGTTCCTTTTTCTCTTTGTTACCACTAAGGCTGTTTTTGTCCAACTCCACAGTTCTTTAACTGAGCATGGTTAACCTGCCAATAGCCCCAAGGCCTCCAGTATTATCCTTTGCCCCCTTCTGTTATCGTCCCATGCCTCTACTCCCCTACACCACATCCTATGACTTCTTTGGTGTCCTCTACTGTCATACCACGCCGCATTACCCCACGTTATGTTATGCTATGACCATAACTGTTTCATTATAATAACTACGTGTTACAATTGCCTGTATAAAATTATGGTAATTCCTCATGCCTATGCAAAATGGAGCAAGAGAAAAAGAAATTAGGCAATAACCTCCTTATCATTAAAAAAAAAGTTGTTATTGCAGCTAAACTAACAAAACTAAACCTCTAGGCTGGCTAAGGCAAATTCAGGCAAAGCCTAATAAGAGTCAGTCCTGGGGCCTTACAAAGTTGTTAAGCTCACAAAATAAGCAGGTTACAGGGCTGAAATGACCAAGAGACCCCACTCTTTCCAAAGCATCAAAACACAAGTCTCAGTGTCCTCAAGTTTTGTGCACAGTTGCAACCATCGAAAAGCAGTGTGCACTTCCCTGTGTTGCTTGCAGTCCCATAAGACCAATTAGATTCCTTCATAGGCAAGGCAAATGCTTGGGAGGTAATTAAAAAATGATTTAGGAAAAAAACCCAACCACCCCACATCCAACTATAAACGCATGCGAAGGCACCAGGATGCTTAATAAGCAACATTTTCCCCAAAGAATCATTGGGTTTGGTTTTGTTTCTGCAAATGTAGATCTGATTGAAAGTGATGGAGATTGTGAGTTTAGCAGCTGGAAATGGGGAAATTGTGCAACTCCTCAAAAGTAGGTGATCTAGAAACACTGAGTACAAGCCAGTCAGATGTATGTTATTTCCAGCTGCACACCTATTACACTGGTTAGTGAGCCAATTGCATTTTTTTTTTTTCTGCTGATGGCTGGATTCAAGATCTTGGAAGTTTATTGATGCATTTATCATTTGTGCTCATTATGACAAGGTTTCATCTACTTAAGTTTTATCACCTCATTGTGGCCTCACTTTACACAAGTTTGCAGCCAAATTTCAGTCAAAATTGTCATCAGTTCTGTTGAAATACGCCATGAAAAACTGAACTTCAGCTTTAGTAGAGCACAAAACCAGCCTATGCCTCTTTTCAAGCACCTCCTCGACGTCCATCTTCAAGTTTGAGTGGGAGGGGAAACCACTGGTCCACTTTCCTCTCCTGAATACCATGCTTCATGGACAGTAACTGAAGTCTGGAAAGTACTTGCAGATTTTTCTCTCTTTTGCCTAGACTAACTGGCTTTCACAGAGACTAAATATAGTAGATTTTAATCTACTAGGCTGTGAAAAAATCAGTCAAGTCCTGACAGCATAAACCAAATGAAATAGGGTTTTTTTCCAAGTATAATGTAGTTTGGAGAAGCAGATGTTACCACCTTCTGGCAGAGAAAAAAGCCACATTTTCAAGCAAAACAGCCCCTTAATACATATTGGAAAGCCTGCCCCGTGGAATACTTGGTGCAATCCAGAAAAGTCCAATTTGTGAAAGCAAGTGATTGCCTAAGGCTATCTTTTGTGACCTCCAAGGAAAGAAAGCCATTGAAGAACATACCCTTCAATGCCCTGCAGGGTCTGCAGAGATAGATCCTCATTACTCCAAGCACCACACAGACAGCAGCTTGTAGAAGACTGAGATCCTCTACTGTTACATATATTCACAAACCCAGAACAGTTGCTCTGTTTTGAGCTAAACCACCTTAATCGAAATTCTACTTGAAGCTGTCCTCATTCAAGCTTAATCCAAATTCTACTTGAAGCTGTCCTCATTCAAGCTTCCATGTCTGACACAACCCAACTCCATTTTCACAGAATTGTTGAGGTCTGAAGTAGGATTTAAGGACCATTTAGTCCAACCCTACTCAAGCAGGGTCAGCTAGGAAGGTTGCAAAGCATTGTGTCCAGTCAGGCTTTGAATATCTCCAAGAATGGTGACTCCACAGCCTCTCTGAGCAGCCTGTGTCAGTGCTCAGCCACCCAAGCAGTAAAAAAATATTTTCTTACGGAACTGGATGGAATTTTCGGTGTTTCAGTTTGTGCCCACTGCTTCTTGTCCTGC
Organism: Dromas ardeola; assembly: GCA_013398915.1. NCBI lineage: Eukaryota > Metazoa > Chordata > Aves > Charadriiformes > Dromadidae > Dromas > Dromas ardeola. The sequence continues at coordinate 75,097 of VYZM01006884.1, forward strand.
TACTAGACACCACTGAGAAGTTTGGCTCTGTCTTCTTTACTCCCCCTATCAGATGCAGGAAAGTGAGTGCTCATTTCTGTGAGTATGTGCAGTGATCATCTATGTCCAGAAGATTTGCAAATATCCCATCAGGCCGATGGCACACCATGGCTGCGTTAGCAAGTACACTGTGCTACAACTGACATTCATTGATTGCCCTTGAGACATTCTGTATAATTTACTTTCTTCCAAAGAGTTGGAAAGCTCTTCAGTGCATCTAACTTGCTCAGCCTCCCTTATACCTGACACACTATTCCTATACTCTTCTGTATAAACTACTGTTTCCAGTGAGCCTGAGAACAGCTGGCTGCCTGCACAGTAGGTTTATGTGCAATGATGTAGCCTCTTGATCCAGAAGCCGAGAACATGTCTTGAAATTTCCAATGACAATTGAAACTACCTTGAATCTTGACTTAGGAACCCCCAAGGCATGCATTTCAGCCAAGAACTTCCCTGGTTGGTATGGCCTTATGCCTACACTATGCTTATTTCCCGTGCTTCAGGCTCAGATACAACACCAGGTTGACAACATCCATTGCAGACAAAGGACAAAATGCAGGATTACTCACATTTGAACATGCACTTTCATCACTTCTTCAACCTTAAGAACCTTTGAGTGCTCTCCAAGTTAATTCTCCTTTCATTTTTATAGAAGTCTTTGCTGATTCACAGAGGTGGAGGAGGAAAGTAACGAGGGAGACACACATGTTGCAATGAGGAGATCCTAGTGTAAACAGCCCAGCTGGAAAAAGCAAACAACAGAAACCTTATGAAACAGTTTGATCTTAAGTTTCCAGTCGAGCTGTGTGGACCCTCCCCCACACAGACAATACTCACCCTCCAAGACTGCTTGCAACCAAGCTGCAATCCACCACATCCCATGAGGTGAGTCCATGCTCCATGACCTGTGTGCATAATACTCAACAGCAGCCCTTTTTTCAGTTTATCTGAGAGAAAAAAATACCTGTGCTTTCTCTGCATACTGGTTGTGCTGAGCCAGAGCCAAGCAAGGTGGAGCATTTTAGAGTGGCTTCCTGCTGATGAGCTAACATTTCCAAAGTGGGCTCAGGCAGATGCAGCTATAAAAGTACTGTAATTCCAATTCATTGGCCCCTAGTGGAAATGAAGCGATGAATAAGACAGCTGCTTAACAGTGATCCAAGAAAGAAAATTATGATTAACATTTGTCTTATTGCCTTAACATCTTTCTTTTTCATTTATATAAGGCGATGCGTGCTGAATGTAACATTCAAAGAAAGTGGTTTATTACTAATTTTTCTTCCTTCTATCTACAAAGCTAAACATGATCTACATCAAACAAGTATGCTTCTGACCTACTGAGGCACGTGGCTATCCAATGAGCATGTTTTCTCTCCCTTCAGTGGAGCTCTGGTGTTGAAATTATCACACTTTCCTTCATCCACAAGTCCTTTGAACCTTTAAATTCATATGACATCCAAAGTAATTCCTCCATGGTCTAAAACAATTTGGTAAAAGTTGTCGTCATTCCTCATCTCCCTCATATAACCCGGTGGTTTGAACAACATGCTGTGGAACAGCGACAATAAACCACTGACCCACTTGGTATGTAACCAGTGGGCTGAGCAAGGAAACTTTCCATGGCTTTAGTGCCTAGGGTCCTGCTTCATCTGCTGTTTACAGTCACACGTAGCATTTCTTCAATACATCAGTCATCATCTCTACTGGGGCTACAAGTTCTTCAGAGAATCTTCTCTGCCTTTCAGGAGTAGCAACCTGTGAGCACCAGCCAGCTAATTGTACTCCATGACATCCTCCAGAGCGCCCACACTCATATAACTGAGTCATGCTGCTGTGCGGCAGTCAGTGCACAGAGACACACTCTTTCCGCAGACAGGATCACTTCAGGCTTCTGATTCTTCTAGGATCCTGCCCAAATTCTTCAGCCGCTATAGCTGAGGGAAGAAAAGCTTGGAAATACCATCCTCCAGCTGTGGAAACGGAGGCACAAATTCAAGCAAGTCCCATTCTCTAAACGGAGCTTAAAGGGATGCAACTCTTTTTTCTAGAGTTAAAAGAATCATTATTCTGTCAAACACTTACCTTAGAATATTTCCTTAAAGAAGAAGGGGTGCTCCAAGCCCTCTCTGAGACAGGCTGCAGGAATCCTGAGCCCGTGCTAGATAACCTGAGCTAACACATGCTTACAGCAAAGTTTTTCCACAGCCAAATATTTCTCTTGCAGTCATATAAGCAAAAGTGTGAAGCTACTGTTTGGCAACATTTGTACTTGCCGAGACAGTTTCATCTATAGACACTCAAAAGAAACATCATTGTATTTTGCAAAGTTGTTAGTATTTTCTCTCCCGCACTTCTCATGTACTTTCTAAAACCCTAAATCTATGTGGAAACTAACCTTCTATATTACTTTATTGTCCTTTACAAAGCTGTTGGATGTAGGCATCTCTTCAAGAATTTGAAATAGAAGTATTTACATGGCTCCGTCCCTTGTGAAATTCACTACAGCTTCAGGGCACTCAGGGTATACCTGATTCTTCTTCCCCCCATTATAACACTTACACAACTATCAGCAGAGTAGCTTGCACAAGGAAGAAAGTAGGGAACTTCAAATCTGAAGACATGACTCCAGGACAGAGCTGTAAGCCACCTGACATCTTTTATAGATAAGGATCTAAAAGGACACTCCTAATGAATCAAACCAACAAGATGCAATAACTCGTAGGAGGTATAAACTATATAAACTCAGGTGAATCCAATACAGAATACCTTATGATTTGCATAGTTGACATTTTTTAAAGTATTATTTTAAAAAGCAGGATATATAAAAAGCCCAGAAAAAACACACTCACACATTGAAGGTTGGTAAATCACCAAACAAATCAGAAGCCAATCTTGTCTTGAAAAGAAACAGAATACCCGAAAATTAGATTTCTCTTCACTATTCATATTGCACATAGAATCTTGTCTCTATTGCAATGATGCCGAGGGTTGACAGACAGTAAGAGCATCCAAAGGAACTGTGGAACTAACTTTAAGGGCCATTTATTCACTCTGAGTTTGAAGGAAAAAAAAAAAAAAAAAGGTTTCCATATAAAGTCCTTAGCTTTTTTTGTAAAACATATGAAAGAACTGGCACCAAAGGCATCATCTGGATCTACACAACACCCTCACTTAAAATATTAGTAGATAAAGAAAAGTGCATACAGCCCTTTTAGATATATTTATTCCCCTAATGTTTGGTCAGGTTGGAAAATAGAGGTTTCATTAGGGGAAGCTGCGCATTTCCATGTTCTAGCCTCTTTCACCAGTTACAGTCCTCCCAGACATGCCCTCCCCCATGCGTATTTCCCAGCTGGCCCAGCAGTTCAGCTGCTCCTTCTCTCTTAACGAACTTATCATTTGGATTTTTTTTCTTTCAGGCTTCTCCCTTGAATTTCTGCATCTGGCATTTCTTTCTTCCTCTTTAGCAAGAGACTATCAGGTGTTGTGCAACAGATCCACCAGCAGCCTCCATCATCTGGCTGTGACCTACAACAGCTGCTTAAGACATCTGTGTACCTGGGCTTTGTCCCTCGGCCACTCTAGGGAGCTGCTAGCCAGATGCAGTGCCCCTTTTGAACATCTAAACCACGCCACAGCCAATGAGTCCTCCTACAAAATGGTCTTGGCTCTACACCAGATACCGTGATAGTGATACGTGCTCTGAGGCTGATAAGTCTCCAGAAAGAGCCTTCATACCCCCTTCTACTAGTGGAAAAAATGAAATAGAAAAGGAGAAGGGGAAGACAACAACTGATTTTTTTAAGAATCCAATCTGACCTTCCCCAGCAACAATAAAAATTCACACACAAAAAATAACTTGGCTCTAGTGTGCATTGCACAGGTAAAAGAATGTACAAAGTTTCCAAGTTATTTGCCAGATCAATCACTGCAAGAGGCAACAACAGGGTTTTACTGACATTTTCATATTGCAAACACTTTTTATTATATTCCCTCATATATTCCAACAGCTGCGCTAGCAATGCCCTTGGTAATAGACTTCAGATTCTCCAATTTCTTTGTATCTGCTATATTTAGATTTGTTGTTCAAACCTCTTGATCTGACTATTGGCATGACTCGTCAATTGTTGGCAGCATATTATTATAACTAATCAGCATCTTACAACTAGAGACAATGGCTTCTGAATAGAATTAGTTGACTGGAATCTTTTTTGAGCCAGTCAGCAGTAGCCATTAGGAAAAAAAGCTTTACCATTTCTAATTTTGTGTTATTGATCCAAAAATGCTAGAGATAAAACACTGCTGGAAAACTTCCTGGAGATTATGTCAATACATGCTGACTATTAATATAACAATTTTTAAGAAGCCAGACACAATGATTCATCCATTTTAACATGTGCCTGGACTTTGGAATTATGTGTTATGGTTTCCATGTCATTATTTACACTAGCTGAAAAGCTTACATTTCTCCCAAAAACTTAATTCTAATGTTTAACAGGAAAATTCATCCTGACCTGAGCAACGGTTCTCTGAATAGTTTCTTTAAGTGTCCAGATCTATTTGACTTTGCAACCACAGAGGCAACTGCATATATGAACTCCAAGATCTGCATTTTTGGCAAGTTCCCCCACGCTGCAATTTGTTCTTGATGCAGCTTCACAACAGAGATCAGTCAAAGCAGTCTCCGGGCTTTGCTGCCTTGGGCGCCTCTGCCCAACATAGCCTGTGAGGAGATCAGAGTGACACGCTACACCCATGGAAGCCGTGGCATGCGGGGAGGGGCGGCAGCCCCAAGCTTTGGTCATGCTCTGAACTCAGGTTAGCTGGGAGCCCTGCCGTCGTTTAGAGGCAACGCACCGCTCGTTGGCTGCTGAGTGACATTTTGCCTCCCAGAGGCAATCTTTCAGCTTCCAGCGTGGTTTATGGGCACGTTTCACCTATAATTTGGCAAAGCAAAATATTATCTGGCACAGCAAAAAGGTTGCTAACTCCAGGTAGAAGCTATTTTTAGATGCTTTTATGCCAGTATAATTTTCCCTCATTTCCATTTCTACTGGGGAATAATTTTTAGCTCAATGAAAAGAAAAATATATCACTCTGCTATCTTTCCAAAATAAGATTATTGAAATGGGAATTAAACCAGTATCTCTACGAAAAAATATTTGTTTGCAAGCCCAGCATACCAAACAGTACCTTCTAAGTGCCAGTGAAGTTTAATTGATGGCATCACTTTTCCCAACAAGGCAGGAAACCTTCACAAAAACCATAGGAAGTCTGAAATATCTCATCTTTCAACAGTTCACATTCGACAGTGTTGATTATTAATGCCCTCCTTTTAAGTCCTACTCCTATAGCAGAATTTGCTGTTAGCCAGCTAACACAGTATTAACTTCATCTACAAGTGTTGCTGGCACTCTCTGATACCACAACAACCCAGGGCCATCCACAGTCTCCTCACCAACGTGGGCTGTCAGTCTGCAGATCAGCCTCCCCACACCAGCGTCCTGAGACCACGTGAGTTTTAAATGCCTGCAATAATCAGTCACACTCAAACAACAACCCAGAAGCAACAAGAATATGAAGCCAATGAAGAATACGAATTGCTTTTTTCTTTTTTTTTTTCCCCTTCCCCCTTCAAACTGTGTCATTTAAGCTCCTTTTTCACTCTAGCCTTTGATGGTGCTACAGAACGCAACAGCAGGGTGATGAAAAAAGGTATAGCCCAATCCTTGACATACCTTGCTGCAATACACAAGAGTACGGAGTACTCCACACTACTCAGCAGAACATCTTCCCTGGGGGTTTCACACTGCAATGCCACTTCTGTGAGAGGCTGAACATCTTCCTGTTTTGGGAGACTTGCGGTCCTGAGGGACTTACCTATACACTATGGAAAATTTATCCCTCCCTCCCAACATGCTGACTTAGAAAAAGGAAGCAGAATGGACGTGGTTGACGTGCAGGGAAAATACATCGCATTAGCCTTAACAAATGGCAGATTCTGGAACAGGCACTTGGGCTGTTAAGATAGTGTTTAAATGAAGAATGAAAAATAAGGCCAGAAAGGCAGTAAGTGGACCTATATCAAGCCATAAACAAGCAGAAAACTAGAAAGCAGGTTCAACGTTTAGACCGAAAATCGTTGTAACAACTTCACAGTAATAAAGCACCAGAGAGCAGCATCAATTTTACCCTGAAAGGCTTTCCTGTCACTCAGTTACCACCAGTACTAGCCAAACCCCAAGCCATGACTGCAAGTATGATACCAGGGTGAGTTTTCACACGTCAGGCTTGATCTTTGGTAGATAGTCTTCTCCTGGCATTTCCATGTAACGATGAGAATACTGATGCGCATGAATTTAGCAATGCCTCAGTCTTTTGGAGGATCCAACACTTGTAAAATTGCTATTTCCATTCTGAACCCAAGTCTATTGCTGTTCCGCATCATATTTTCCACTTGCTTTGCTTATTGGTTCCAAATCTAAGAGGCCGAAGGGGGTGGGAGGGAGAAGACCACCGCTTCCAAAACATCCTCTTCCCAAAGAAGAGCAAGCTGCTTGGATGTAGACAGCCCGAGCAGTTGCTCAGACTAAACAAAGACAGCTCCCTTGCATACATGACAGTGCAGGATTTCAAATGGGCAAGTCAGTACTGGAAGCGAATTTATAATTCAACAGGAGAGATGACAAGCGTGCCATTCAGCTAAGATTTGTTTTATAATGAAAGAGAAAGACTCACTGGAGATTATGGGAAAACTTCTTTGGAGGACAGCTATGCAAGTAGCCAATTATTTGTGCAAGGACTGAGTTGGTTAACTTGTATTTCAGCGCTGTTGACAAAAAGCACCTGTTTACATGCACAGCTGCATGTTCTAAAATGCTGCACTGTTGCCATGAGCACCATCCATGGGGTCCACTACGTCCTGTACAACAGCAATCACATTCTGGGTTCCCGTGAGTTCAGTGGAGATCATTCTGTTAAGCTTTGGGAGAGATAACAACTGTTACAGATTCAAGCCTAAACAAATCAAGTTAATAGATTTGCTTCCTTGGCAGGGAAGGATATTTTAAATGAAACTAACACAGGTAACAGGCTTATGTTCAAACCCAATGTCTATGCAGCAGAATACATCATCTGGTGGCACCACTGTCCTCTAAAGAGCTTTTCTGCAGTTTACAGTGAGCTATTAACAGCTTCTTCATGGGGAATAAATCTCAGCCACTGACACATGTTTAGCTTTTCTGCCACTGACCCCCTATGAGGAAATCAACCAGAACTTCTGAAAGGGTTCAGAACAGCTCATGGAAACTTTCTTTTTCTCTCCATTTCATCATCTTCTTTCCACCTGTCCGTGTATCGTGCAGTCGCTTCTGTCACTTAGTGCAAGGCCTTGAGCTTCCTGGCCAGAATCCCCTCTTCGGTACAGCAACACAAATCCAAACAAACTATTATATCAATGAAGTTTGTTCACTTTGAGAAGTGGATCCACATTTAGCCCTCTAAAGAATTGCCAAAGCATGGAGTATTTTCAAATTCTAGCAGAGACAGAGATTAACTCCTGAAAGCTTAACTAAATTAACTAACTAGATTAACTCTGTAGACATTTATTGCTCAAGCCCATACTCCATCTCTTTCTTTCAGTAATTACTGCTCTCTCTAGAAGAAAGATTTCGAGGGCCAGTCATTCCAATGAGGAGCAACTAATTTGTGTCTGATCTTTTTCAAGAAACAGCAATGAAATCTCTGCATTTATCCTAGTGAAATGATTCTACTAAGCATATATTTTAATTTCCAGGTGAATACAAGGTGGTAGGTTTCAATGGTTGGAGATTTCAGACTGAATATGCCTAATCCAACCAAACAAGAGAGTACTGCCACATGGGTGATCTGTCTCCCCCACTATACCCATTCCTACTTAAATACTCCCACTGTTTCCCATTGACTGGATTGAGCAACCAGGCGGCTGCAGTGCAAATCTTTCATAGAATCATAGAATCATTCAGGTTGGAAAAGACTCTTGGGATCATCGAGTCCAACCATCAACCCCACTCTACAAAGTTCTCCCCTACACCATATCCCCCAACACCACATCGAAACGACTCTTAAACACATTCAGGGATGGTGACTCCACCACCACCCTGGGCAGCCTATTCCAGCCAAAAAAACTACACCCTCCAAAAGTAAGCACAATTAGGTTGGAGTTGACTCATCTGCCAGTTTTCTAACAGCAAGATAAGATGAACCTTTGGATTTGATGCATCGTGGAAGCAAGCAATTGGGAGCCTCTTTCAAAAATCAGCTGCTATAGAGTGGAGTTAAAACCATGGTTTCATATTGTGTTAAGTGACCAAATGGTGAGGAAGAGGAAGACGTTTACAGCTGCTCGTGGCTAGGAATTGAGGTCTGTCCGTAGATTAGTAAAACTATAACCTGATGAAGAAGTTTGCTTGGTTTTTTTTGTTATGACAGGTAAAGTGTCATGGTGGAGGTAGAGCAGGAGGATGAAAGAATTTGTTCCAAGCTGCTTAGCTACAGGGAGAGATGAGCCTGTTAGTTTTAATTTTGGTCTAAGATGTTTACATGAAGTAAAAACATTGGAGAACACACCTAAGTCCTGAGTATTCCCATGGAGTTGATCATAATTGCATTTGACATATGAGAAATTCTGTACTAGAACAACCACCATTTTTTAAAATGAAAAAATAGCAAGTTCTGTATCCCACAGCCAAATGAGATGAGGATATCTTATCATCAGAACTCAGAAATCCCCACTTCATCCCAAAGACCTCAGTGCTTCAGATTCAAACTTATTCACACACCACCTGAGTACCTTTCTCCTCTTTATTGAAGAAGCTTTTTTGCTTTTCTTGAAAAGGGGTGAGAAAAAGTCAGATATACTTGAATTAAAGATGTTACTTGACTGTGAAAATTATGTCAAGAACCAAAACAAATCATCTGTTAACAGGGGGGAAAAAAAAAAAACATCTTTACCTTAACATCTGCATGACTCTGCCTGTTCCTGTGAAGAATTTCTTTCTGCTACTACAAACTGGCCCAGGATTCTCCTCAGGTTTTCCCACCTGCTGGTACAGATCTACTCTGTGCAGAGAACAATCTTTTAAGAGCATATATGATGCAAGGCCAGATCTAAAGCGTACTGGAGGACTTTCAGTTCCCATGGAAGATCTTTGTGAACGTGCTAGCTGCCTGGACTGCTCTGAGACATGGTATGACACAGGATAGGAGGCAGAAGGTCTCCAGGAGATCTCTCTGGTGTGCAGTGAGAGAGTGATGAACTTGTTTTAACCTCAAGAAGTCACAGTAGTACAAACGTCTCAGTCTTGTTGGGCAAGACAACAGCAGGGTGTCGTGGATGAAATATTTGACAAAGTTATGATTTAGCAGCAATTCAAGATTTATTAATGGTTTGGGGTAGAACAAAAGGTTGAATTTTAGCAGCACTTCATCATTAACCAATTTAAGGACTAACAAGGTGATTTGGTAGAATATGTTATAATTAAAATAGCAACTTAATTACAGGTTCAAAAAATGACAAGATTCACACTAACCTACTAAAGGGCATCCTCAATCAAAATATATGTATGTACATATGTATAAACACAAAACACACACACACACCTCATTCAAGGAGTTGCACACACACCACCCAAGTCTTTAACTGCTGGGACCAAAGTCCCTTCGCAGTGGGTGGCTCCAGTGAGCCGATGGGTGCCCCTTTCAACGCCCCCCCCCCCCCCCCCACCCAGAGACAGAAATATTTGGATCCTGTGAAATATATAGACACCCACACTTGGGAAGGCAATGTGTATATTCGAACACATAGATAGGTAGAGAGGTGGATGACAGAGACTAGTCTATAGCTAAAATTTCCCTCTTCTTGAGTTTAGAGTAAATACTCACAATGAATCTGCATTCCTCAACGGGACATAATTGAGCCCGGAGATGTTTGACTTCCCCCTGGCCCTTCATTATGCCTGAGAGGCACCCCAACTCAGGGCAGATGCTGGTTACAGCCCACTGTGATCCAGGAGAGCTCAAAGGGTCTTGCTTAGGGTTGTTATTTATAGGGTCTGAGATAATTGACTTTTGTCAGGTACTTTTTCCATTCTGGCCCAACTTAGACAATGAAATATTCTGGTACATTCCACCAGTTGTGCAAGCCCAGAACTTGCTTGATTTTGAAGTTCTGGTATCACCCCCTTTGGGCCACAATCCAGGGATAGGTGTACTGGGCTGTCAGAAGGTGATCGATTGACATTACTGTTTCCAAGTCATAGGCGATGCGGGAGCCAGGTGCGTTAAGGGTAAGCCACAACAACCTGGTCCATTGCCTTTCACAATTCATGCCTGACTTATGACTTCTCGATTTATCATTATCATTCTCCATTAGGAATAGACACTTTAATATACAAGCTCATGGCTATAGAAGATAAGGACCAGGAGCCCTGTGTATATGAACTCGCTTTGGCAGGGTTCTCTGCGGCATTGCTGCAACAACTGGGCAAAATAATCAGACAACTATGAGAAATAGGCATCTGCTTTTCTTTTTTTTTTTTTCCAATGTCAGTGCAATTTATTAGAAGATGACCTACAAAGAGGAAGGTCTGCTGCTCTGCCAACGCCAGCTCTCCTCAAATGAGCTCTGCTTCACTACAAATCCACCGGTTTTTCAAGCACTGGTGTGACGAACAGTCTTGACAAAGCAGCATTTGCCTCACCAGTTTGAACTGCTGGTTAACCCAGCCCAGTAACTTCACTGCAACAACAGCCAGGTCTTCCCACTGCAGATACCTGCAGAAGCACAACATGTTTGCCCCCTGAAGCCGGTCAGTCTGCGTGCACTCAGTCCTGTCCTCACAACTGCAGCCTAGCAGTGTCCACACGCAGCAGACTTGCCCTCCCTGTTGAATATACTTCCCAAAAAATTCAAGAGTCTAATCAAGGCACACGCTAGAGACGTTAGTCAGGAGAACAGCCGCCTCCTCCTCCCCAAGATCCAAGCTCTGCCCACAGCAGCCTTCTCCATATGCTCATAGCAAACACCACCCCTCCGCGCCCAGCTTCCTGCCCTCGCCCACTCTGCTGCACCCCCCCTTGCCTGGCGGGGCAGCCCCCCTCTTGCAGAAGGGGGGTGGGAACCACAGCCAAGGCCGCTCATTAGAGCTCTGCTTTCCCCCTTAGAGCCAGAGAGCTGAGGCAGGTCAGCACTGCTTGTAAGGGCACACGCAGCTGGAGACCAGACAGATCTCATTAGGCATGTACAAATCCGCCTTTAGAATTGAAAGTGAAGCTCAGACACTGAAGCGGCTGCAGAAATGCATCTTTGGCCAGTCCGGGTAAATTCTCTATTCACCCAGCACTTGGAAGTGCCTTACAAGCGTCCTGCTCAACATGCCATGGCACTGTGAAGGATTTCCTGCAGGCCTTCTGATTAGTTGAAGTTTTCTTTGTTATTCATGTGTCTGGGACCCAGTAATGGGTCTGGACCCTTGTTTTCCAGATTCTTCCATGCTGTCAATCCAGGCTCCACTGTAACTACAGGTTGACATTTCCTACTGAGGTGCAGGAGTAGAGATGCAGGGGTTATAACCAGGCCTGGACAAGCACGGCATGTGCCACTTCAGATTTATATCCAGAAAGGACACATCTCTGCATCCTTCTGAAAAAGCCTAGGTCTGTTCTTCAAAGGCATTTCTGAACATCAGGTCAGAAATGCCCTCTGCCCTTTTCTGCACTGACTGATGAGCTTACACATTCTGAGCTGCACAAAGTACACCAAAAGGGCATCCCAGCTGCCTTCTGACATACTAGCCATATGCTGTTTGTGGCATTTCTCCTCTCCCTCTTCCCTTGGCAAAGCAGGCTGCCTCCTATGCCTAATTGCTTTCCTTAACTGAAAATGCCTTCTCAAATTGCAAACAACTTGATCTTTTACCTCTTTCTCCAGCCTTTTGAGATTTTTGCTGTGCCCTTCATATGAGACCCATCAGTGTCTTCATGCTACAACAGTTCAAAATCCTTAGAATTCACACTTTATATGCAGTTCCCCAGACTAATTTAACTTCTTCATGCATTTTGTGAACTGTCTGTTTTTCATCACTTTTAATAAAGTAGCACTTCTATTTAAACATACTGCTCCTTAATAATGCTCTTCAGCAAGCAGCTTAGGACAGAAAGACAGAACTAAGGATTTTCCAAACCAAAACTGAATAGGGTGGACAAAAAAAAAAAGCGGGGGGGAGAACCGTTACGTAGAAATCCCATGGCAATCAGCAAGTTCCCTTCATCAGAGTATCATGTTTAGACCAATAAAATCGCAAAAAAACAAAAAATGTTTTTACATATCTTCAGTTGACAAGTTTGTGAACCAAGCACATGCATGTTTCTGGGCATAAAAGGACCTTTTATACACTCTCCTATACCCACACATCTGTACAAAAGAAGGCAGAAATCAGATGTGTCTGTTCATTCATGACTAGCTGAGCATCCACATCCTCGGTTACACATCCATCACTGCCTAAACTTTCGCGTGTCACAGTTGATCAGCCAGCACGATGTTGTATTGAAGGAAATACTGCTTCCCTGAAAATGGCTATTTGAATTTAATGGTAACTGTTTTATATCCCAGGGGTATTATCACTACTGCAGTCAGATTTCCACAATTAATTAGTCCATTGTCTGCCCTTGATGATTACATGGCACTTCTCCATGGCAACATTGATTTGTGGAGCTTAGTTTCAGAAAGAGAAGAAACCCGCAAACCCTCAGATTTTAACATATCTGGCAGCACCATCAGCGAGAGCGCTCAGGCTGCAAATCCTACGAGACAGTAGCTGTTTGTCTGACTTCTACTGTGCTTCGGTGACTGGCAGGTTTAGCACTGACCAGTGCTTAGCTGGCCCTCTGCTGTGGGGCTTGCAGCTGATTAGTCATGTGTTGGCTCATTATTTCAGGCATGCTAGAAAACCAGCCAGAAGTAATGGCATGGGCTTTACAACTTTTCAGGTTCCATGAGCATCTAAACAGATCTGGGCTACTGGGGAGGTGCCATTTATTTCTCATCATGTTACAGCAGGATTTGTTTTAGATTTTCCCCATTGCCTGGCTCGACCATGCCTCTGACACCTACTACTTTGTAGTAATAATAGGAAGTAGCACCTAAGCTTTAGACTATTTTCTACGTTGGAAGATCCTAAGACATACTATACTGTACATTTGGTGAAGCACAGTCAAGTCATCTAATAACTTGCTCAGCAGTGAAATACTGACACCTCAGAGCTGCAGAGCAATACGTGCTGGGCAGCAGACAAAGCTGCCACAAAGGACTAAACTGACATAGCAAAATCAGACAGAATTTACCGTAACTCTATCTGGGCTGGAAAGAGTTATCAGTGTTAAAAAAGTTGTAAGTTGCCAGTATTTTCTCATTCTTCAATGAGTCAGGGATTTAATGCTATTTTGTACGAAGACACAAAACATCTGGAGAATTATTAAGTAAAATAAGAATCCTTACCAGGGAGTCAAAAAAGCCAACCCCAAATCTTCATCTTCAAATACTTTTTGCCTCCATTGTACAGGGGTGTTTCAACATGGAAATTAGTAATGCCTACTCAGTCTCTTCTAGTGTGGCTCTCAACATCCCCCACTGCAGTTTTTCTCTTTTGAAAAATTAATCAGAGCAGGTACAGAAACCTTCCTTTCTGCCCACCAGCTAGCTTAATGAGGATGGTGTGCTCTCTCTCCTGCCTAGCAAACACCTCATTATTTGTGTAAAACACATCACCAGAAGAAAACCTTCCCGTTTCAGAGTGGTCCTTGGTCTTGGTGCTCCTCTCCTGCCCCTGGCAGGAGGAGCCACAGAAACCCTACAGACCCTCACAGCGCAGGTTAACCCCTGGCTCTTCTCCGGATGTACCTCTGCTGTGCAAAATGCTGGGAGGGAAGCGCATTTTGTCCCCCTGTGCTCTGCTAACAGTGAGGCTGTCTAAATGAGGTAAAGCAACAGGGTTTCAGTTTCTGCTGCGTACTGTTGAAGTAAAGTCCCATCCAAAGGCATCATTGCTGTTACAACTACCAGCTTCCCATCCCTGTTGTTGGTGAACACAGAAGTGTTTAATTCAGATGCGAAAATCATCAGGCGTTAAGAGCAGCGCAAATCATTAACTAACCCCCAGGCAGCAGGTCCCTTGCAGGCCACAGCAGAATGTCGGGTGGGAGCAAACAGGCAATTACAGTTAAGGTGCTCTGTTCAGCCAGCAGCTCACCAGCCAGCGACACCCGCAGTGCCCAAAGAGTTCACCGTACTAATTGGAAGGACTTCAAGTGCACTAGAAGTCTGCTCTACAGGACTTCCTGGCCACTCTGATGGAATTAATTTCATCCTAATGCCTCAACATTCACATTATGTATCCTCAAAAATAGCATTTCAAACAATTAAAGCCAGGTTAATTACTCTGCCAGCCACTAGGAACACTTACAATGCCACCACATGTGGCAAAGGAACTACATGCAGCTAAGGAACTCCATGCTGTTTCCCATGTGTCTGGATGGGGAAAAAAAAAACCAAACAAAACACACAGCTCTTCTACATTTTAATAAATAACACTACTGACTAAAACATGGATATTACGTGTGAGATTTGATGGGGTATTTAGTATGAGATTTGAAAGCCTAAGTAACAAGTGTTCACAACAAAGCAGGACAGAGGAAGGCTCAGGAACTATTTGTCTCTAAGGTGGTGGCATCCAATAGTTTAGTATTAACAAAGAGTACTCAACTTACACCCAGCCCAGTGAAGGGCAAGGGAGAAATACAGCTACTGTGTACAGATGCACTAAGAGGTGACAATCAAGACATCAAAAAGGAAAAATTCAAACTGAAGACAATTCATCTTAAGAGTAACTAGTATGGGTTTACCAAATATACCTGTAAAGCTGGAAATCAGAGGTCCCCAGCCAGCAGAGCTATCAGGTGTTTAAATAGTCTTTCGCAAAACAACAGCTTTACAGATGAAGCAATACCAGTCTGTGAAAGTGCGTATATAAGAGCAACTAGATGTGACAGCGTGGAAGCTTACTTTCACAGTCTGAGATACCCTTCTAGTCTTACATTTAAGTTCTTAAGTGCTCCATATGTCCCAGCAGATTTCCCTGGGACATTTTCACATACCCACCTCCCCCAGTCACCAACGTCTCCGAGCTCAACCGTTTGTTAAAACAGGGAGATGTTTTTTTCTTTCTAGGCTTTTGATGTACCCATCAGCTAAAACAGGAAGATGAAAGCATTTCAGCTCTCTGGGAAACGTGGCCACTACCTACTTAAGTTTTCAACTGATAAACTGGGACTACACAAAAAATTCGGAGTTGCATTAAGCACTTTGTAAGACTTGAGAGATACATAGTGCAAGATCTGTTAAACCTAAAGCAACAAGTAGCCCGTGTTCTCTCTGATTTCATTTATAGTTTAGCTAGTTTAGCAGAAATGCTTTAATTTGCTGCTGTCAATTCAGACAGCATTTTTCCCCAAGTTCACAAATGGTATTTAAGTGAGTTTCCAACAAATTCTGGTTGGACATTGGGACATTTAACTAGCAATATAAAACTAATCCTTGTCCCCATTTTACTGTTCATCACATAATTTACAAGCTTGTTTGCACAGTCGGTATAAAGCAGACTTAGTAAAGTCTGGGAAGAGCCAACTTCCACTGCCAGCATTACAAATGGGATGAAAGTGTCTACTTCAGACTGAGTCACTAACCCTAAGTAGCAAACAACACTTTTGAACGCTCTTTCCTTGCTGGTTGAGACAGCAGAAAATCAAATCTTGCATTTTCAGAAACTGCAGAGTGGATCAACAGCTAAAAAAAGAATGAAAAACACAGTTTAAAATTATACAGTTCTGAAGTGGTCCATGTGTCCCCCTTGACTTAATTATTGCTGAAGCCAAGTAATTTACTATTTGTTACCAAACCCCACCATGCTGCTGTCTGGGGTTTTTTTCAGGGACTAGGGTATGGGGGTGTCTGTATGTAGCACATTGCCTTTTTTTTAAAAAAAACCTAGACTTGGTACACATAAAGAGGTACATCAGTCTATACAAAGACAAATAGCAAGCCCTGTCCTTTTTCACTCATAACCCTTGACCCTCAACATGACTTTCTTTTCCATAAAACCTGAATCTGGATGCTCCCAGAGTGACTCTGAGAGCAAAATCCACCCATGTCTCAACCTAAACCAGGTAACATTCAAGTTGTGTCAATAGGGAAGGACGCTTGCAGGACAGCAGATGGAGTTCACTGTGTCAGGCTCCTTTGCCTCTCAAATACTTTCCCTTTCCGTATCTCAACACAACAATAATCCTGCAGATTCCAGTATTGCAGTGTGAAAGAACATTTTATTGTACAAGGAGTTTTATATGCCTACCAAGTTGGGGACAGCTTCCTGAAAACTGGGAAAATTTGCATGAAAAGTCTTAGTTACAAATTAATTACCCAATAAAAACCTGTGATAAAAGCAAAAGACCAGTTAGAGTCACAAATCAATTATCTTTACTAAACACTATCCTGTTATGAAGCTACATGCTACAAAAAGCCACGCTATGAGATGACTCTCTCAAGTGATTCTGTCCTTACAGAAAATTTATGAAGAAACTGGAGCAATAAAGTTGACTGCATCATTGCTCCTTTTTCTACCCACAAATAATTAGTTGTTTAGTTTCATTTTTTTTTTTTTAAAGAAAATGTTTTAGCTGGAGCAGGTCTCTGGAGATGATAAAGTAGTATTAAAGGCACTATTAAGAGACTGAGCTCATCTTAAGCTGGACCAACCACAACTCTCTGGTTTGCAGATAACCTTTAATTCATCACCATGGCAGCAAAGAGCGAACCATGACCCTGCAGTGTGACAACAATTAAACCACAAACTCACAGCGTGAGCAAACACACAAAACGAATCTTCACCTTATAAGAGAGCCAACATTTTTACCAAGGTCAAAGTTTAGCGACCACTATCCATCATAACTATACCCGCAGTACAGATATGTATTCAACCAAGCAGATAGTGGGATTCAATCCCTCAGTCACAGCAGCTTAACTTGATCCCTATGTTAAAAAACACAGGAACCGAGAAAGCAGCAAGCGCTGGCCTCCGCAGAGAGGTATCTGGGGGCCCTGGTGAATAACAACTTGGACATGAGTCAGCAGCGTGCCCTCGCAGCAATGAAGGCCAGCTGCCTACTGGGCTGTATTAGTGAGAGTGTAGTCAGCAGGTCAAGGGAAATGATTACTTCCCTCCCTCTGGATTTGTGAAGCCCCACGTGGAGTACTCTGCCTACTCTTGGCCCTCCCGACAGAAGACAGCAGTTGCCAAGCCTCTTGCAGTGACTAAGGCTGACAAAAAGTTCCAGACTGCCAAAATGAAGCAAGTATGTAGTTGAAGCTAAAGCAGGATACCTTTTTTTTTTTTTCCCCAGAAAGCATTCTCCCCATCTGTAAATTCAGTCTATCAGTTCAGTCTCCAGAAGCTATTGAGACACCGTACGTAATTCTATCCGAGAAGAGCATCCTATCAGTTTTTCCTGTGTTCACCAAGATGATCTTCATTCTCTTTTAAGCAATTCTTTAAGTATTCAGGGCATTTTTAGCCACTTGGGACAGCAGGCAAGTGCAAAAGAAGTAGTCGTCCTTTAATTACATTCACACGCCATATGGTTAGCTTCAATGGCACAGGAGTAGATTCAGGACTGACAGATAGCCCATCTCAGTGTTTAGCAGGGACTTGGGGGATGAACAACACGCATTCAGCATGGCACACACTGGTGCCACACTAAGCAAAACCACCTGCTGCCCTATCAGCTTCATACAGACACACTTATTGGGCTGTCTCACAGCTACTATACCTGTGACAGACTACGCCACACGGACGAGCATGTTTCAGTGCGCAAAGAGTCTGTTGCAATACCATTTTCAGCTGCTGAAGGTGTCCCATCCTGATGCAAAAGGCTCATTTTCTTTCCTCGGTTCACCCTTGCATCCCAAGATGCACTCACACAAACAAATGGAGAGAAGCATTATCAACAAATGGATAACTAAAGAGAGATCTATTCTCTGGCTAGACTATTACTTTCATTTATCAGCAAAAAAATCCACTGAAACAAGTTCAGAAAAATTTCTGACTTACTAGGAAATATCACAGCTGAATACATTTCTGAGACACAGCTATTAGAGGCAAAAACATGAGTGAGGGAGGATACTGATGAAGAACACAAATTTGAAGCAGTACAGAAATAAAACTCAAACTTATTTCCCTTCCAGGACATTTTTTTTTTCCTTGCAATCTGGTATGCAGAATTTGCACAAGACCCTGAGATGCAACTAGGCTTCACTTCACAACAAAACTGTGCATCTTTGGATTTCACAAAGGCTAGAAGGAAGCCTAAGTTCTCTTGAAAAAGTTTAACGTCAGCTCAAACTAGAATTTCATCAGTGTTTTTTCAAAGGTTTGCAGTTTGGGAAACAAACGGGTATTTCAGTTTGGTCTAAGCAACTTCACAGTACATGCAGTGCTCTCAAATAGGAAAAAGCAGGGAAAAGCTATGCTCAAAGAGACAAAATTCACTTGAAAGGGTGCAGCAGCATTACATCACGATGGTCATATCATTTTATATTCCTCTGTATCTTGTAACTGACCACACAAATGGAAAACTACATGATAGTTATGCCAGACAGAGCTAGTGAGGGTAGCAGCACTGACCACGTACGTGGCAATAACTGTCAGGTTTCTTTTGCAACTCCCTGTACAGGCCTAGAGGGAAAGATACCATAACTTCGTCCTGATACTTATTGTTTTAATTGAAGATGAATAAAACATATTATAGGCATTACTAGCAATTAGGCCCATGTGTTCACTTAACATATTTTGTCAACAAAAAGCATTTCAATAACAGCAAAGCACATCACAGAAGGAACCGCACAAAAGCTGCCTTTGATGCGTTTTGTCTAAACAGCAGACTTAAGTTTGGGGACTAGCTAGGGGAAATGCAAACAGCAGGGCAAACAGCTCACCTGTATTAATGCTCCAACTACTCCGAGTTAAAATACATTTTACACTTCGGTTGAATTCCATCTTTTATTCCTGGACCAGTCGACTTCAAATGGTGACTTTCTGGAACTCCAGCCTTACAGAAAAGCTGGCCTTGCTGGCCTGTGAGTCTGTACACATATCCAGAACTTTTCATTCATCTGCATTTACAAAACAAGTGTGTGCTTATGCTGGCATTAGAGTCCAACATGCATGAAAAAAAAAAAATATCTGAGAGGCCATATTATCCTGTTACTTTATATATAGGAACATTTAGTATTGAAGACAGCTATTTGACAGTTTGCAAAGTTTGGCATATCTATATCTGGGCACATAATGGTAAGTGCCCACCTTCCCAGAATCTTGTCTAAAATATCCAGAGAGTAACACAGTAAGCATCCATTTAAACTGCATTAACTAAGTATAGCACTTAATGTGGTCATTTCAGATTCAAGTTTACCTGCCTATCACCTAGGTGGTTTTGGGTTTTTTTTCTCTTTACTGAAAGTCTTCTCAGGAACAGGAAGACATGAATTAGATGCATTCAAACTAAGATGCTAACTATTAACATTGCACTGTGAACTGTAATAAAACATCAACAGCAGAAAAAACCACTAATACCTTTATGACTCCATGCGGTTTCATGAGGAATCTCTTCCTTCTAATGCAAGTCAGGACTATTTCAGATGGTACTTGTCTAATGGTGCTGGAGCGGGTCCAAAGCAGCTCCAGACACTTTAGGGGCATCCATTAGCCTGTTAGTACGTAATCATACCCTGGCCTACTATAGTTTCTCTAAATCAACATCTCAGAAGTGCACCAACATCTATTCCTTTAACTCTAGAACATTAGCGTTAAAAAAAAAAAAAACAATCCCCCAAATACTGCTAGAATTGTTGGCTGGGGGGATGGGGGAGGGAAGGGGCAAGGGCCCAGGCAGAGGGAAGTCCAAAATGAAATGTGGTACCAACTACAACTGCTGATGTCAAGAGACCCTGAATTGCGGAAGTCCTTCTGCTGAAGTTACTAGGTAGCCTAGCAGAAGAGGAACAGACAGTTCAGTAAGAGACACGAAATTCAAAGGTGCAGTGACCATCTATAGCATCCATTCATCTCCACCTGCGTGTATCCACTCCCACGGCTTTGTCTTTAGACGCAAAAGGCTGATGACTTTTTCAAACAAAGGCTTGCAAAGTTTTGAATCGTCTTCAGACAAGACCGTATATATTCTTTCAAAAGAAAGACTTTTATCTGAAACGTGAAGCTTCCACAAGAGGAGCCAATGTCACACCTTGCTATGGTTATTCAGTTGTATTTTGTTTTCTATTTTAAGCTGCCACTTTGTTTTCTGGGATCTTGACAGCAGTTTCCAGATACAAAGAGGATAGCTGATGTTGAAAAGTTTGCCATTTTCCACTTTGAAAATTTTTCATAGTTAAACACATACATATACACGTACATACATAACACCCTCATGCCACTACACAAGATGAAAAAGGATAAAAAAATTTTATGCAACATTGAATCTCAACCGTTTCTGCAGAGTTGGAAATTAGTTAACACTGTCCCAAGAAGCCAGAGGAAGATAAGAGACACATATGGTACAACATAGAACCTATTCTCCATCTTAGAAATACATTAGAGATTTTCTCCTTAATAAATAATACCTAATGAGGTATATTAGTGGGAAATAATTAGCCAAGAATATATATGAAATCCTAGGGCAGAGACTGGTGCCTCTCCCTGCTGGAAAAAAGAGATATGAGATGACCAGGCAAAGAAGAACGCAATAGATGTAGGAGCAAAGGTGTAGGGAAGGGATCGGAGACAGACAAACTGCAGAATTAACAGAAAAAGTAGGGTTTTTTAAGGTGTCTGATACCTTTTCTATCTGAATTACTTTAATTAATGTAACTGAATGAAACACAGTGTGAATCTGTAAAGCTCCCTTTTGAAGAACAGAAATGAGGTAGGTCCAACATTGCAGAGGTCGGGTGGGAAAACTTGCATGTTCTGGTTTATATAAAGGCTGGTCTATCCAGTCTACAAAGTCAGAGGACACCAGGGGCTGATCAAATGAACAATCCCACAACGAGAGATTCTGGAAAGTCATTTTTCTGTCCAGACACAAGCCTTGATAATGGCCACGCCAACTCTAGAAAATGAGACTGCTCGACTTTGTTATATATAGATACACCTACGCCATATGACTTAAGGCATCGAGTCCAGCCATGAAGAGTTCCTGATCTCCAGGGCTGGGGGAATTGTAAAGCAGATGGCTTGACCTGATAGTTAAAGGCAGTGGGACTCTTAGGACCCAAATTTATTAGTAGCCGATTTTAAAAGTGCTTGAAGAGCCAACACAAAACACATCCAAGCACGTGAGACTTTTTGCCTTACCCAATATTTGTCATTAATCCAGAGCTCCTAGCCACATTCCTGGTCTCAGGAAACAGATCCAGCTGCCAGGAAGTGGCACACTAAGTCAGGTCACAAGCACTAGTAACCAAGCATTGTACCCAGAAAACGTGCAAGTCTTCCTCAGGCAACCTTAAGCCTTTTGTCCATTTGCTTAGCCTACCTGTATGAACCAATCTACAAATGAAGTCAATCTGGATTTTAAAGCTACCTGTATCAATACCAAGGCACTTTATTTGCCCATGGGAAGTTCTCTTTCTTTTCAATTCATGTCAAAGAAGGAAAGAACTTTGTTAGTTGTGGAATTAAACTCAGGCAGCTTCAGTTTTTATGCTTAATAGGAGCAGTCACATCAGTAGGTGAAGACTGGTCTTGAAAGAGCCAATTTAGTCCAACAGAAGACAGAAATCCAACTGCTCTGTTTGTACCTATCATACTTGACAAGGAATTCAGCTTTTGTCACAAATAATACCTAAAAGTAATTATTACAAAATTACTACAGCAGTTCAGAAAAGTTATGCAGATCTGTGGATTCTTTTTTTCTTACAAGTACAATATACTATGATGACAGGAGAAAGCACGCAATCTTTCAATAGGCAACTGTCTCTCCGCTGACCAGTCCATAAGTAGGCAACCGGTAGGACTGAAGCACCTTTTGTTGGGACGCCGCTGTGTTGCACATGATCTAATACAGCATGAAGCCACAAATCAGCAGAAAAGCTTCACATTCTGAAGTTTGCTATGACCTGAATGGTGTAAACAAACAAATAATGTCCCAAAACACTTTGCTGTCAACTAAGGAGCTGTTCAAGCACAAAATATCTCAAGTCATACAGAAAACTACAGGAAAGTTCTTCGTAGGACAGGCAAGATGAAGTGTCAGGAAGATTGAAACTGCAAACACACCGTCCCTAGAGACAGGATCTAATGCAGGAAGACCACTAGGAGCAAGATTTCAGAGATCCAAGACAGTAATAAATAAAATTGAACATCGAGAAAAGGACAAGTGAAAAAAGACAGTTGAATCCTTCATAGTGTCTCTTAACACTT
The DNA here is from genome assembly GCA_013398915.1 of Dromas ardeola. NCBI lineage: Eukaryota > Metazoa > Chordata > Aves > Charadriiformes > Dromadidae > Dromas > Dromas ardeola. The sequence continues at coordinate 97,701 of VYZM01006884.1, forward strand.
TGCTTAAAATCCTTCAGTGATACAGCCAGATTATTATTTTCACATAGATGCAAAAAATTAAGTTACTTCCCAGCATTCTACACCCAAGTCACATGGCACTCGATTGGAACCAGAGGCAAAAGTGGCAGACAAGGATTTAGCTGAAGACATCTAAAATACCAGGTTAAGTTAACAACAGTAAGAGTATCTGACATACCATCACAGGCATCGAAACCCACTAAAGTACTAGAACAGGAACAAATTCAGCTATGGTGCAACAGCAAATATTTAAACTTCTTCTGGAAATCAGCATTAAAAAAAGCTATTTCCTGTAAATCTGTGTTAGACTATAATTATATCAGTGGAAGAGTACATTTCAACTTGGAAACTAATAAATTTGTGGCTAAACTCAGCCAAATTAAAATGACTTTTTAATATATTTAACATACTCTATGCATTCTGTGCATAGCCCTGCATAGCAAATTCAAATTTATCTAAGCTGGTGAGCAAGCTGAAATCTGCTTTGTCTCCAACTTGGTCTCAAAATAGTGAGCTAAATTCCAATTGTACAGTTTTGATTACCAGTCACACAAAGGATAGAAGAATCACAGCTTGACTTGTAAGCTAAGTAGAATTTATTTTCTGCTGGCAATTGAAGGATCTAGATTTAGATACAGCATAAAATTAACTCAAGTAAGATCACAAAACAAGACTAGCAAAAACTGCACTGAGGGGTTGTCAGTGCAGATTAAAATGCCTAACACATCACTACTTGGGTTACATTGTTTGAATATTTATTTCTAAGATATACAATCTATTTTTTTTTGTGTATTTTCATTCAGTATCATTCAGCTGATGACCAAGAACAACGGCATACTTGACAATAAATAGAGAAACATCAAATCTTTACTTTGTCAGAAAAGAACTACGGGGTTTATCAGATTTTTTGAACTAGTATTTTGACAGATAGGCTCCTTTATGAGTCCAGTTTTTCGTTGAGGATCAAACCATAGGCCTCTAATTTTCAAAGCAGCTGGTGATACTAGAAGCACAAAGCTGAACAGAATAACCTAAAAGTTGCCTAAACTACAAAAGCCAAAGTTCTTATAGAAAGCCGTCTCCAATTGGGTCCTTTCTTAGCAAAGTCACTCCTGTGTAGCAATTTTTCACTGCTTACAAATATTTTCAAAAGACATCAGCAGGCTGATAGGTTTTAATGCCTCTGAATTTTCTAAGCCATCTACCTCCACATGGGAATAAACTAAAAAATTTATTATGTGTCATTCTGTTGAGATTCAACCTCTCTTCAGCTTTTGCTTTTTACCAGTAGTCACCACTTCATCAGTTCACCATAACTTTTACATAATCTTTTAGCACTTCATTAACTATTTTTAACCACCTCCACAACAACTGGCCAGGTCTTTCCGTACCAAGTAGGTTCTTCTAAGTTTCCCCGGTATTCAAAGATCTACACCACCAGTTGCATGAAACCAGGTAACACAGCTTTGAAACATCACTAAAAATGCAGGCTAGCTTGATTAATCTCAAACTTAATGTTTTGATGACATTGCTAAGATGTGTTATAATGTTCAAGCAGAAATGAAGTCTTAGTTTTGCTACTGGAATGAAACGTGTTTCCAAAAGCCAAACCCAGCCTTCCAACACTCTGGACATGTACCACAAGTGGGTAAAAGCCCCCAGTCCACCTTCCACCAGGCAACTGGGCAGTTAAGAACTACCAAGGCCATTTTAGGTTTTTTGCCTGGAGCTTTAGCTCTCCCAGTAATCTCTGAAGTGACCTAAGTTGTCAAAACAATTTCATCTGCTGATTTACTACCTGTTACTACAGCACTCTCATGCAGAGCCTTCAAACAACACAGTGATTTAGATAGAAAGAGTAACTTTAGGTCTGTGGCATCAAAGGAGTTAACTATACTGTATTTTAAGTACTTATCTGTACAACATAACAGCATTCTGCACCCAAATTTGTATCACAGAGAAGGAAATGGTAGTAACGCTGCCAGAAAGCAGCTAAAGTTAAGAACTCTGAAGGTGAAAACCTTCCCTCCACTCTTCATGAATTATCACACCTTTTTAATCGGGCTTTCCTCGAGCTGGATACTCAATACATTTGATAATTTTGTGACCTAACAACAGTAGTCCTTTAATAATCTATTGTTAACTGTTTCCCTTTTAATTAGTACATTTTCTTAGTTTTCCTTTGTATTACATTCACAAACATTTCGGACATAGCAAAAAACCCTATATTTTCTATAATTAGACTAGCTTGTAGAATTTAAACATACTTGCGCAGAGCACAATTTATATTTATCAAAGCTAGAGATGTGAATTACTACTCTTCCCCTCCATTCTTACCTTCCTCAACAGTGATTCTGCGTGTTCAGTTTATTTAAGTGCTGGATTTTCACAAAATATTATATGCCCCTCAAATAAAACGAGTGTTGAAAGGACATCTCGTTTCAGCATCCAACACCAAGATATTCAAGAAAGGGGTACTGTTAGGAAAAAAACACAGGCTCTGCATATACAACCAGAGAGGAAGAAACATATCGCCAAGAAATTGGATGCACTTTCCATACCTTAAGCGATCTTAAATCTAAGGAACATATGAAAAGGTTCTGTTTTGAATGTTTTTATTCCAATCAATATACAAGTACAAACATTTGCAGATGTACAAAAATAAAAAAGGACATTTTCTACACCTTAAAAAAAAGCAGATCAAACTTACTTCTATATGTATATTCCTTTCTGCGGGAAATCCTAATCAGCAGACATTTGTCTGTTCTCTTCAGAGCATTCTATGCCAAATCTCCTCCCCCGAAATCCAGCACTNAGCATTCTATGCCAAATCTCCTCCCCCGAAATCCAGCCACACTTATGACTACGAGTAACATTTCAAAAAACCTAACGCTCTAAATGTCCCTGAACAGATTACACAAAAACCATTTCTCACAGTTAATAACCTTGATAACATATTTCCCTAATGACTTTAGGGCAAACTATGTGCTGATGGATAGTTTGCAATTCAAGCTTTCTGTAGTTTGTTGATATAGAACATGGACATAGCTGGACTACAGTTTTCTTTTTTTAAGCTATTTTTACAAATTCCAAAAAGCAATTATAGCTTTGTTGATAGCATTCTTCCTTCCTCCCTCCCTCCCAAAGTTTCAACTCTTCAGAGAAAAATCTATCTGCAAATAAGAATAAAAAGCAGTAGAAGAGGTCTGAACCCAAAATAATTGGTTTTTACATCATCTGCCAACATAATAGGAACTCAAATGATCATCTGCTCAATATCACATTGTGCTAATGAATGTAGGGAAAGCATTATCACAATAACACTGTTTTGAACCACCCTGTAATGCATAACTAAATATTTTTTGTATGAAGTTTTGCTCAGTGATATTGATCAAATTATCTCAAGCAGTATAGTTCACCTCAATGTTCTGTCATTCTATGTGCTTTAACATTTGGTCAAGACGTTGTTTTCTTTTCATGTTCTGGCAATATAAGTTTTTTTGGAGCTGCAGTGACGTAAGGACAGGTGAGGCAACGCTTGTGGAAAGAGGTAGCTGCTTAAACTGATAATAATGGAAAATGTATTTTTGGGGCACACAGGCCCTTCTTTAAATCTCCAATATAGCAGAAGGCTTTAAAATTGAAAACAGTTGCTCAAT
>VYZM01006887.1:6415-24068 GCA_013398915.1 Dromas ardeola
TTTTTTCCTGAGGTAATCAAATATAATACCAGAAACCTACTGATTCTTGCTTTGGAAAATTGGATGTCTGTAATATCTATAATTTATTTCCTCGTAGTTGCAAGGCCAATTCTGTGGAGAATAAATCATAAGACTGTATAATATTCCTCAAAAAATTAATCTGCCCAAATCCAATATAGCATTTTCCAAAATGCTTGCCATGAATCCTGAAGTATTGCTAAAATGAGGAGGTGTTTTCTGATGATTAGATTATACTTTTTTTCTTTAACAAATAATGATAGAGCTGTTAACGTTTGTCTTAAAATATACCGGAACAAGGTTGCCAACCATATTGTGCCAACTTTTACACCACTCCAATAAATGTAAATGTTAATTTAATTACTCTCCCTGGTACATTTCTTTTTCCAATCACCTTTGAAAAGGTTTAATATGAACCACCAGAATATCTGTAAATATTTAACATAGTTGATATATTTCTCCGAAAGCAGAAGCACTGTTAACATTTCAGCTGATGATTTAAGGGAACCAAAACACCTAATTAAGAGATAATTAGTCCTTAATGATGCATAGTTTTAATTGGTGTGTAATTTGAATGTCTGAGATAAGAACTCCTGTAACTGATGTGCCAATTGTATAGGGTTTTCTTTTCCAGACAGACCGAGGCACCATCTACTGGTAGCTGTATAACACAATAGAGTTGTATAGATATGGTATTTGCTAATAAAAATTATCTCCCTGTGATGTTTAGCAAGTAGATATTGAGATTTTCTTCTGTAATTTCCATTTCCCTTATCTACTTAATTAAGTAAATTGTAGTTAGAAAATTTAGAATGAAACAGAAAATATTGCTCAAAGATAGCTTTTATTTGTTCAGGACTTTTGATTAACTATAGGAAAATAAATCAATTATTAATCTTGGGATTTGGGGAGGGAACATATGACAGGATATAGAAACCTGTTTTTATAATAATAAGAAAAAACCCTTCAAAGATTAAGGTTCTCCCTGAAGAAAACATCCATGCCTTGTTCAACCGCAGAAGTCCATAAAGGTCATCCTCAGTCGCTCCCACACAGTCAGAATAATTTGAAAGTAAATGTTTGGCTCATAGGGAATCAGACTGGAAATAGGAAGACAGCGGTAGGGAATAGATATTTTCATCCTATTTATCATGACTGTCCATTCTAGAAACCATAGTTACCCTGTCTAACCAGGATATTGTAGATAAATGTGAATAATGTGCAGGATTTCTGTTTCTCATATTTTTGGTTAAATTTGGATTTGTGCCAAACTGCACCAAATCCATGTTTTTCAACATTTCTTAATAAACAAAATGTCAGTGGCCCAAAATCAACTTAGAAATTCCAGCATAAGGTGTTTGTGAAATAGGCTTGTCGGGAACCCTACATCTGCTGAGCAGCGATGACAATCTTGTCAGCTGCACCAACATGATCGTGGTCCTGCCACTGTCAGGAATTTCAGCTTTTCAAGTTGGAGTAGCTTTTGGGTTTCCTGAGGTCTGCTGCTTACAGGTTCTTTTTGCTGATCAGGCTGCTCTGAACTGTCACTCAGAGGTATACAGTACCTGAACTAACTGGATCCCCTGTCTAAAAACACAAACCAGAGCTCGTTTACATCACGGGATTGCCCTTCAGCAGCAGCACGTGGTCACTTGTCTCATGAGTTGAAGGCTCCAAATCTGACCTCCGAGCACTGAACCAACAAGGTATGTCATGGTGAACTGTCTGTGAGACAGCGACCCTGGAAACAGGGGTTTCCAGCTCTAGGTAGACTTGGCAGCAGTGACTGGAAATGTAGCTCTGGGGTTTTGTTTAGGACATCAGAGCTTAATTCCTCAGGCAGAGGCAAACTAACTAGAAACTGCAGGGGTGCTTACAGCTAAGTTTGCAGAGCTGTCTAACTCCCAGCTTTCCAAAAGCACTGAAGCTTCAAAAGTTGAGGCTGTTTATCTGCAGGAACATTCTCAGGAGTGAGCTAAGGTGCCATCAGCATCCTTAGCATGAGGACTCCTACCTTATATTAAGCAGGCATTCATGCTTAAGAATGTTTATTATTTTAGTGAATCAGTATTTTTGATGGCAATCTAATTTGTAAGAGTTATTGAAGACAGATCCGAGGAGTTAAACTTTGTATATACTACTACAAGACAATCCTTGAGAATGGAAAATAGTTGCCTTATATTGATCTTTGGGACCTCTTCTAAGGTATTTTTGTTGTGATATTTCATGTAGATGCTTATTTTTTGCAAAGCTAGGTATTAATCTTTTGACCGTATGGTCAATGTACTAATTTCCATGATGAAATAACGAAATGACAATATTAGTCAGTGAGACTCCAGGATGTTCAAATCCAGAGCCATTCCATAGTTCCTCATGGACAAGCTGATGCGAATGGTTTGAGCTGAGCTAACCAACGTGAAGATGGGAGTAAGTCAGTCCACAAATGTCATTCCTGAGAAACACAGAAAAAATAACACAAAGTTGGGCAGAATCACAAGCTCTTTGTTCAGCAAGAAGACCAGCTCAGACCTGCAAACTTGACTGTTAAACGGGCAGATATTGGGGAGCTACTGTGCTCTTTGTTAGATTATAGTGTGAATGCTCACTTCTTTAGACTGTGCAAAAGGGTGCTAAGGCTGGGATTCTGTTTATTTTCATCATGAACTGATGATGGTTAGTTTTTATTTTGAAATGCTTTAAGGACCTTTAAATTGTGGTAATGATGTCATTTTAAAAATCTCTTGAATTCTTTATTATCGGGAAGCTGATTTCATATGTTTTGAAGAAACAGAGAAAAAAATGCAAAACTGCTTGGTCTGTATTAGACGAACATATTCTGTGCCTTCAGGGAGGCAGTACAAACAGCTATCAGACATAGATAGTCAGTTAAGCATATTAAACAAGAGGGTGGAGAGCTTGCAGGTCATCTGTTGTTTTGTTGTTGTTTTTTTTAAATCTGGCTTTAAGTACATTAGTCACTTGTCATTACTTTTTCACGCAAGCACTTGATTTCATTGCTACCTTGGTGTTATATCTGATAGGTGATAAATCCAGAAGAGGCTGCTGTGATCATATAATCTGAAATGAGACATAAACTGACGCATAGGCTTTCATAAATTAATTGCTGTTTGAACTAGATCATATATTTCCAAAAAAAGATCCAGTCTTGGCTTAAGTATTTCTAGAAATGGGATACACACTAGACTCCTACTAATCTAGTAGTCTAGACTACTGTTCTGACTGTTAATTATTGTCACTGTTTAAAAACATTTGATTCATGTTAAGTGTAGCTTTCCACGGGCTAGGCTTGAAATATAGTTTTATGCTAGAAAGACGAGCTTCCTCCTATAAAGGATGTGCTGCTGTTGTAAATACTTACCATGTACTCCATCGCCTTTTCTTCAGTTTTTCTCCGGTCTTACTGTCATTCTTGTGTCTTTCTTCTGAACCCTCCAGTATTTCAGTGTCTCTTGGGAATTATGGACGCCAGAACTGGATGTTTTCCCAAGCATGATTACATCTGTTTCAGATACAGCGTTAATGATGTGCTTGAGGGGGCAGAAACAGGGTGCTTTTCAGCAGCTCCGCCATGGGCCACGCTGTGCTGCTGAGGGAAGCAGAGCAACCTTAGCACCACCTCTCCTGTGACGCCAGCCCAACCTTTTCCTAACATTCAGTATTTTCCTCAATACATCCTGGGTTCATCACAGCGGTGGGAATTTAATGATTATCTACTATAACCCCAAATGTTTTTCAGTGTCACTGAGTCCAGAACCGTCCTTGAAAATGAGCGTCATTCTTTGATTCCACATTTATACTATCAAGGGCAGTTTTTATTACTTTTACCTTCCCCTTATCCTCGTGTACAAATGGCTCGGTAAAAGTGACCTATTATTTTCACAGTCTTCCCTCAGCATGCCAAATGAAAATATATTTACAATGATATTGTTTTCTTGCCAGTTACTGGCAAAAGCTTTAAATATCACTAAGAAAACAAAGATCTAAGGATCTCACTGTGCCTTGCATTAGAAACACATTTGTACAAATGCGAATCTCTATTTGCAATTACATTTCACATTAGTTAAAGTTTAATAAGTGCCACGTTGGATTTGTATTATTCTGTTTTCTCAAAGCAATCCTTTTGCCAGAAGGATTAATACAATCTCTTTGTGTGTATAAATAGGAAAATATCTAGAGGGAGTAGAAGTTCTGTTACTTGTATGGTATGGCTATCTATATTGATGGGCATGGTTTTGGAGATGGTCTGTGTAGGCATGAACTGGAGAGTCGTGATCTTAGAATCATAGAATGGTTCGGGTTGGAAGGGACCTCAAAGATCATCTAGTTCCACCCCCCTGCCCTGGGCAGGGACACCTCCCGCTAGACCAGGCTGCTCAAAGCCCCATCCAGCCTGGCCTTGGACACCTCCAGGGATGGGGCATCCACAGCTTCCGCGGGCAACCTGTGCCAGTGCCTCACCACCCTCACAGTAAAGAATTTCTTCCTAATATCTAATCTATATTTCCCTTCTTTCAGTTTAAAACCGTTACCCCTCCTCCTGTCGCTCCAATCCCTGATAAAGGGTCCCTCCCCACCTGTCCTGTAGGCCCCCTTCAGGTATTGTAAGGCCACTATAAGGTCTCCCCGGAGCTTTCTCTTCTCCAGACTGAACACACCCAGCTCTCTCAGCCTGTCTTCACAGGAGAGGTGCTCCAGCCCTCTGATCATCTTCGTGGCCTCCTCTGAACCCATTCCAACAGGTCCATGTCCTTCTTGTGCTGAGGACTCCAAAGCTGGATGCAGTACTCCAGGTGGGGTCTCACGAGGGCAGACTTAGAGGGGTAGAATCACCTCCCTGGACCTGCTGGCCATACTTCTTTTGATGCAACCCAGGATCTTCTGTGGAAACAAGTAAGAACTGCTGGTAACAGAATACTCGTTTTGAACACATACATGCTTAAAGTTGCTAAAATTAATTTTTAGACCAGTATGCTCTACAAATTTTGCTGTTCTATTCCTACATTATTATTTATCTTACTTGAACTTTATTTATAGTTCTGGTTTTTCATTCTGTTATCCCTTGATGAGCATACCTTACAGAAAACTGGGGGAAGGTAAATCTTTTGCCCTTCTTTCCTTCCTTTTTTCTTGTTTCATGATGTCCTCATTTTACTTTCTTGTCATTTCCTTTTATTATTATTCTTTACAGTGACAAGAAGAATACACAAGACTGACATTGTTACAGATTGCAGTCTTGTTAAAATTGCCGTATTAACTAGCAGTCCAGGTAGTGAAAAACCATTCAAGCTGTCAGATATTCTCAAATGAGTCAAATAAAAGCTGTTTGTATGTATGTAGAATCATCATTACTCCTTTGTCTCTTAATGCCATCTTTGTGCAGGCTTTGAATTGTTTTTATTTGAGGTAATTTTATTTTTGTTTTATTCCCAGTGGAAGTGTCTGAGAAATTCTCTGCTGTGTACGTATGAGGGTTTTACAGAAATGACTAATTTTCACTGATAACAAAGTTTTAGTATTAATTCTCTCTAACTGAAGTATTTCATATTGGATTTCTTCATCAAATTAATATAGGTATAGCACAAAATTCACTTGCTGTGGATACAGAAGTGTATCCAGATACCAGAGTCTGGTAAATACAGAATAGTTTGTGGTGAAAGAACCTCTGGAGGTCTCCAGTCCAAACCCCACCTAAAAGCAGGGACAACTTCAAAGTTAGATCTGATTGCTCAGATGCTTGTCCAGTCAATTTGTTTTCCTTGTATCTCATGTTGTGGTTTATGTCCATTGTCTCTGATCCTCTTTCTGTGCGTCTCTGAGAAGCCTCTGAATCTATTTTCTCTGCAACCCACCCATCAGGTCATTGGAGACAGTGATAACATCCCTTCTTTGCCCTCTCCTTAAGACATTCAACGTTAAGGACTTATTACTATGTAGCAAACTGTGAGCTCGATGAATTTACAGAAGACATTAAGATCAATCCCAGGAATTCAGTGCAATTCAGTGCATTCTCCTTGAAAGTCACTTCAGCCCCAAAGATTTAAAAATAATGAAAAATACAGATCTTGAGATTGTTATTTAAAATAATAAGTTGTATAATATAAATAGAAGATAGTTTATTTTGGCATTTATCCAGCTGTTAGGCCTGCTGAGCTCCATATTTATATCTGCCTTCTTGAAGAAAAAAATGTTACTTAAATGGCATCTGGATAGTCTCCTAAGGACAGAATGAGATACGGCTTTTGTAGACGCTAATTCTGAACATCATAGGAATAAAATATTTGACCGGTATTTTCTAAGAGAAATGCTTTTTAAAATATTATCCTGTCAGATCTTAATTTTACCCTTTTGGAGTTGCTGTCCCAGCGAGCGTCGTCTTTCAAGATCTTGAGTTGCTTATTATGCCCACACAGGTGAATTAACATGTGGTGCTGGGAAGTGAGATGATCAGATGTTTCTCTCCTGAAACCACCTGAGAAACTTGTAACTCTTACTATGGAGGGGACATTGTACTACTTGTAGTTGCAAGCCACATCCATCGTACAGAGCATAATATACGAAGTGCCTTTTCAGTTTAATCTTTCTTTTCAGTGATCTCTTTCCTGTATAGCATAATCACTATCCTTATTAAAATCCGTGGGGTTTATTTCCCCTTTCTGGCATGTGGTTATTTAAGTATACATTCCTGCATTGAAAATTTGCCAGTCCTTGTGTGTACACATTAGAGATTGGAAAGAACAAGGATGAAATGCATCTCTTCAGCGGCAGCAAGGATGAACAGGGTGAAATAGTGTAAAGCAGCATTTAAACTGAAATATGAGGGTTATTGTTACTGTTGCACTTTGCAGAGTTGGTGGTGAGATGTCAGTGGAGAAAATATTCACAACATGCATTTTCAAAACGTTTAAAAGGAACTTTTTGGCTCTGCTTTTCTCACTGGGGATGTGTTCTTGTAACGCTCATTAACATGAGCGTGGTGTAACTGTATCGATGCGTCCATGCAAAAGTGAAGGCATTCGGTGGCTTTCTTTGAAGTGCTTATATCAGCTCTTCAGTGAGAATATAAAAAAAGACTTTTTTTCTGCCCTAAGTAACAGGTATATTAGCACTCTTGTGGTTAAGTCCCATGTGCATAAGTAAATAAGATTAGATTTTTCTGTAGCTGTTGCCTTCTCTGTAGGCATTATAAAAGGTGAAAAGCTATTTCGTTCACATCACACCTGTATTAACTACTGTAAGCTGATAATGCTTTTTTTTGTAAAATGATTACGCTGATTTTTATTTTTTTTTCTAAACTAATAATACTTCATTTGTATTCTGTGGGCATTAACCACAGAACTTCATTTGTTTTGAAAATCCTTTTTAAAGCTCTATTCATCTGTGGTAAGGCTAGTGGTGGTAAAAAATCAATTGCAGCTGTATTATTTGCAAAGTAATCAATTCACTTCTCCTTTCTAACTAGAAGAGGCATCCTGAGGAGCTGGAAAAATTACAGTAATCTGATATGCTTGATCTTGTCTTTGTTTCATTGTGAAGACTGATACTCATCTCTTTACGTCCACTTCCTTTGAATTTTATTTAGAGTTCATATAAATAAGGGCTACTTCAAAACATCTTGAACAGGGATGTAATCACCCTGTTCTTTTGACAATCCTTTGTCCTATTTGGTCGTATTTTGTCTCTTCTTACAGGCATATTTAAATGATGTGTTTATCTTCTGTGTTAATTATTGTGACGTGAACAGTGTCTCAAATTATGTGTTTGAAGTAAGTTTGGAAGGGAAGCATACAGTAACTTTTCACTCCTTGGTTTTCATGCATACTAAGTATTATTCTATCCAAGATTTGGTTCCATTATTAATCTTTCAATTAAAATAAGTTTACTTATTTTTTACTAACTGCTGACGTACGCAGTAATTTACAAAAAGTGAAGGGTGACAGGTTTTATCTGCTGGGCTCCAAGTCTTGCAAATACACATAGAACATTAAAATGGTCTTCTGACATCTTAGTAACATAGGCTTAGGGCCAGCAGGAACCTTTTCCATCGTCTAGGTGATGTTGCAAGCAAACATTTTCATAATCTCATCCATCTGTTTTCAAAAGCGGATTTCCTCACCATTGAAGTTAAAATATTTTCACAAAGCTCCTTTATTTCCACAAAAGTAATCATTCATTTTATACGTATTTGTTATTGCGCAGCCATTTTCTATGACTGCAGTAGCTCTTCATTCTTCCTGGTGTTTACTCCTTTCATGTATTTATACACAGCAATCATATTCCCTATCAGCCTTTGATTTACCCAGCTAAGCAAGCTCTATTCTTTGCCTTTGGTAAGATTCATTTTCTGTTTCCCTCCTGGCCACCCTAATGGTTCTTCACCTTCAGTTTGAATCCATCTTTGAACAGAGTGACAGTGCAGTATGCAGTTATTAGTCTGTCAAGACATGGTTTTGCAGTTAGAAGATTGAATTGCACAGTACCATTGCTATCGTTACAATTTCAGGTACTCCATTACGATGCCTCCCGTTCTGTGTGTGTTTCTCTTTATGCTTGGCTGGTGTAGTTTGAGGAAGTTGTTTTAGCGGTGATTATTCTACACCTGTTGTAGTAGCCAAATGTAAAAGAGCCAGGACTTCTGATTTTGGGGGGGAGGGGGCGGGGAGCATAATAATTTAACATAAAATAATGAACTGGTCTCATTTGAGGTGAAAACTTGGAATAATATTCTAGTTTGACAGAATTTAATCTTTTAAAGCAATCAGTGAAAATGCATGTGCGTAATTGCAATGCGTAGACTCCTTATCATGCTAATGTGAATTTACAGTCCTAAGTTTACAAATACTCAATCAGATCATTAAATGGAATTTCACCTATGGGATGCTTTCACATAGTTTATGATTCACAGCAATAAACCGCACGATACTATGATATTAAACCATCAGTTTCTGTTCAGGTCCGCTTACACACTCTATCCATTAGCATGAATACGGAGTTACTGGGGTTGCACGCTCTATGGATGAACTGCTTTGTGCGTGAATTTTTATTTTTATGAAATACCCTACTGCTTAAATTCTTGCTCATATTTTTTAAAATGATTTTCATAATATTTAAACATTACCTTTGTTTAACATTACCTTTGTTTAACCTCAGTCAGTATGGTGAAATCAAGCAAATTATGGAGGAAGGAATTTTTTTATCTTGGTATTTTCAATTTAAATTGAATATATAAGATACAGTAGTGACAACTTACTACCAGTATGATAACAGTTGTGCTAAGGTTAATTGTGCTTTTTGTCAGAAGAAAATAGTAAATGGTACATCATTGCAATAATATTTCTGAAGTTTGCAGAGGGAAACAAATTCAATTTTTATTAGTGATATATAATATCAATAAGGTTTTTAAAGGCTTTTTAAACTTACAATGCAGCAAAAGCAAGCTCTTATTTAAATGATCATACTAAGTAATATTATACTTTTAAAAATCTATTGCTAAGCTGACGCTTCTTGTGTTAATATTGTTCAAACAGTAATTCAGGATACAAAGGGAACAAAATGAAAATTAATGCAAAGACATAAAACAGGTTTAGTCACCTTGAAGAACAGTGTTTTAAGTGAAACGTGTAAAGCAGTCCTTTTGCTCTACTCAGCTTTTTCTGGTTTCAACTTGTGAGTTCAGAGGATAGTAAAAATTGCAAAGAGGTCTAGAAGAAATGACTTGAGGAAATACTGAAATGATTTCACTTGTTAACCTCGTGAAGGGAAGATTTAAAGGGCGATACTGCAGACGAGCAGCTAAAGATGTCTGACTGATGATGGGGGAAGGAGATGGAGAAAGAGGGCTAAAAGAAGAGATGGACCTAAATACCAGTAAGAGATATTTAGTTTAGACATGCTAAATGGAAAGGTGGCATAGGTAGTTTCTGAAATCTCTAAAATTAGAGGTTTTAAAAAGAAATTATATAACCATCTATCTGGACAGGTTTGATTCTCCTGTGGGGAAGCAGGTATGTCCCATCTGCTGTACTTGCTGTGCTTTTATTATGTTTTCTGTGATGTAATTTTCTCTTTTCAATATTCTATATTTTTTCCTTTTCGATGTGAATAATTTGTAACAGCAAAAGTGAAGTGACTCCATTGGTGTCATCTTAGTAAAGGAATGAAATCATCCTTCTCATGATATGACAGGCAGGTGCCCTGCTAGTCATTCTTAGGAATCATAGAGGGAAAACAGTAGTGCGGATGAAGAGTGTTTACAATTTTCTCTGAAGTTGTTAAAAAGTGCCAATAATTCGCAATTTAAAAAAAATATTCCTAGAACTAAGCAGTGATTATTAGAAAGCAGTTAATGGGCTTCAGAAAGGGAGGATTAAACCGGTCCATTTTTCAGCTGTGTAACTTTTGTGAATGTTTTAACAACAAATTAAATTGGTCTTTTACCAATTGACTCTTCTTTCACTGCCAGTTTGTTGACACGTAGAGCCCTTTGCTCCACAAGGAACGATAATGCAATTGGTCTAGTACATACTCTTTAATTGAATTGACTATTTTGCCCTGCTGCTCAGGAAATTGATAAATTGCTACAACCTTCTGTTCTGAAAGTTGGTGGGTTTTCTTGTCTTCTGTTTTAGGAATAGAAAGAAAATACGATAAAATACCATTCAGAATTGGTTAAAGACATCACTGAATTTGTTTTGACTAACGATATCATTGCAGTCTTAGTTATGTGAAATATTTTAAGAATTAATTAGTGTTTACTGTCATTTCTGTTTCTGGTCTAATCATGTAAGTAAAATAAACTTTCATATTCAATATTCCACTAGTGGTAGAATTTGACTGAGTGTTTTGAACTTTCGATAGGAAAGTTATTTCTTTGACCTGAAAACATTGTTGAGGAGAATGTTTTTCTTGACCTCATAAGGTGAACGTTAATATTGTTTTTGTAAAAGACCTGCAGACGCGATTTGAATGACATTTTGTTATTATGCAGTTTAACTGAAGTTCCCAAAGTTCAGAGGAGGTCCGTATCCTTCCTGTGCTGAGAGTGTGCTTTCCTGATCAAAGAGGGTGGTATGGGGATTGAGAGGAGAAGAGAGAAAAATCTATGTAGTAACTACTTAAGAGATATTGTTGCAGATATTTCATTTTTATCAGTTTCATGTCCTTAAGTCGTTCAGTTCTGTCTTGTGGAAAGGTTACCCATTTATGCACTCGTACAATGGGACCACCATCGTTTGCTTCATAGAATCGCAATATGAGTTTTGGAGAGCTCTATGGGTTTGTGTGTCCTCTGCAGCTGAATCCATAGCTGGGTATATTGGTGGTTTTAATGTCAGACTATAAAATTTACATACAAACCTGTCTTTACATTTTTTTAAAATCTACTTTAATACAATGTGTCAATAATTTATCAGTTGTTAGTCAAAAACATGTCCAAGTCAACATGAAAACATGATTTAGTAAGTGATGGAAAGTTTTTCTCAAAGAAGCGGAAGCTACCTCATGTTGCTGAAAATTAAGTAATAGCTTACATTCATTTTCTCAGTTTCTCCCGGTATCTTTTGTTTTGGTGGTGTGGGTTTTTTTGCCCTGGTTGTGATGTCTGTCATCACACTTTACTCTGTCCTTGTATGAAATAAACATGCTTTCAGCAAATGTTAAAATGGATATTTGCTCTGAGGAAAAGCTTAAACTTACCTTGTTTTACCCAAGGCAGACTACAAGTTCTCACTAACATAGATAGAAGACTTTCCATAGTTGGTAAGTTTGTGGGCATTTGGCATGCTTTTTCATTTAATTCATGTTGGACATTATTCATGATTGTAATTCATTTAGGAAATATACTAAAATGCGTTTCTACACATTCCATTTCAAACTGTGTAAAACACTCATGTGCCCTTTAGGATATGCAGTGTACTATGTATATCCTGGAATGGTGTCCATTTTTTTTTTTTTGTACACAGTTGTACTGCCCTTGTGCTTTTATAAGGCCCCAGGCATTTTGGGGAATTAACTGCCAAATATCCCACTCCTACAAGAGTGAATATTTGATTAACCCCTGACCAAAGATAACTGCGTCCATCAGAATATACAGAAGATTAGTTAAACTATTTCCTTTCAGTAAAGGTTCCAGGAGTCTGAGAAGATGCTCAGCAAATGCTTATTAAACAGATAAGCATATTTTTTTTTACCCTTCTATCAGTGGAATAAAATAAATCATAGCCCAAAAGTTAATAAAAATTGCTACTCGGATTTTTAAGGCATGACTCTGTTAACTTAATGTAGTTTGCATTACTCATGCAAGAGGTGAGTTTGTCACTTACTCTTATAAGCTATATTAGTTTCTCGGAGGTTTTTCTCGTTTTTCTTCAAGTAATACCGAAGCTTAGCTCTTGGTCATCATGGCAAAATCAGATAAGTGTTCCATACGGTTTTACTTCAGTTCTGTGTATTTTATTATTTAAGGGCACACTTTGGTCTAAACTGAGTATAAAAGGTTCTGAAGGATGGCAGAGTGTAGTAAATAATAATACATGGCATCTCTAGCTGTGATTGAGGAGCTTCTAGTTACTGGGTTATTTTTGATGAGCCAAAACATTCCTTAGATATTCTCCATGCTTATGTGTATGCTGAATTACCCTCTTCCAGGAGACGTACTGGAAGTATTTCTTATGTCTTTCCCATGAAGGTGATCATCTATCTTTTAATAAAATAGGTTGTCCCTCATTTAATTCATCATGTGAGTAAACGAGAAGATTAAATCAATCTATTGAATATTATTCAGTCAAACAACATGATATATTTTTAATTATCTCCCTGTTTTTATAGAGTTTAGTCACAAAGCCTTTTTTTTTTTTTCCCCTATTGCTACATTGAATTATATGCCTGCAACAAGTAGTGTAGATGTTGCCTAATGTTTGATGCTGTTGAAATAGTCCTTGGGATTTTTTTGTACTTGTACCCCAAGTAGTAATAAATAGCAGACAAGAAAGATTGCTCTCTTTTAAAATATGGCTTGGACATTTCCAGGTAGAAAAGTCATTAAAGCTCTGAAGCAACTCTTTCCATTTTCAGAACCTGGTAGTCCATAAGTGCAGGACATCGTGCCTTGAAAAGCTTTGCTGCACGGGGCTATTACTGTGCTCTGAGAAGATAAGAACCTTGTTGAAGGATATTCAGAACTGCATGCTAGAACTCAAAAGAGAAACAAAAACTCATGCTGAGGTTAGAGCTAAGAGGTTTCAAGAGGAGAATTGGAGTGGAGACTCCTTCAGGTCGTATACTGAGACTAGTTTTGTACTGAAGAAACTAATGGAAGTGAAGGAAAGAAAAATATCAGTATCAGATATCAATATTATGAGGATTAATATGAAGTATTATGATTTGATTGATTGAAATTTTTTATTGAAATGTTTTAGAAATCAATTTCATTTTAACTATTAAACTATGTATTGGTGGAATTAAGTTTTTGAGGTTAGTAAAACTGCAGCTTTAAAGAAAGTGCTTGATAAGCTAAGGAGCATGGTGTTTCTACCAAATATGACTTTCCAACAAAACATTCTTTATCTTATGTCCTTGTCTACTTTGGTTTTCATGTACATTGACAGCTTTACTGCCTGACAGTGTAACCTGTTGCTCTGTTTCATCTTTCTTTCTCCTAGGATAGCTGATATGAAATGAATATAAAATACCTTGTGGTGAGCCTTCAACTGGACCAAAATTCTTTGAGAACATAGATAATATTATTTTGAGGGTGGTACATTAAAAAAATGTAAATTAGGATTTTAAGTCTAGTTAGCGTAGCACTTTTATTTTTTGTTTCTGATATTCCAAGTGTAAAGACATTTGTACCATTGAGTTCCATCTTGCAAAGTACTCAGAATGATCTATTGGCACCTCATAGTCATTAAGGAAATTTTCAAAGCAAAGTTTAACCAATTTAAATTCTCTGTTCTAATTCTAGATTTCTGTAATAATACGACCCCATATTTCTGTAGACATTGTTTCCCTCAGTGAAGCATTCCAATATTCAGAAGCAGAAAGAACAAAAGAATTTTCTGTCTTCATGAGTCATTTCGTCTCCCAAAACAAAGGTCTCTCTAATCTTCTGGGTAGAAGTTAGTAGAAGTTTAGTGTAAAAAATATCCTTTTTGATTATTCTGTTTTCCTTTGAATCGTCCCTTGTCTCTACAAACACGGTATTGGTAATTGCTCTGGCTTAAGCATCATTATACTGCTTGTAGTTACATATCTACTTTTTCTGTTCTGCTAGTTTTCATATGCTAAACTCTTCTGAAGAAATCAAGTAGTGTTTGCGTGCATGCTAGGATGACAGGTTTTTTTCTTGTTTCTCGATGTCTGTGGTCTGAACCTAACATCTGTCTTTATTGTTTTCCTGCTGTCAAATAAGCCTTTTTTGTTCACACTCTGTCACTAGTGTCACCTTCTTTCTATCCATTTTCTTTTAAAAATTCCCCTTTCACACCAGCAATGGGGGGGGTAAACATGGGCGTTTGTTAGTATAATTCTATTAATAAGAATAATTGCAATGTAGTGCCAGTCCTGAATCAAAACCTCGTTGTGGTGGGCTGTGTAAACAGACAACAAAAGGCAATTATTTCCTCATTCTCAGGCATCTTCTATGTCAGGAATCCAAAATGTCTTTCACCAGCTGCTGTCCAGGGTGGTGGCTGTCACATCAGCAGCATCATTCTTCATAACTTTTGAAGAGCTATTTCAATCATCCTCTTTAAATTTGTGTTGAAACTCTTTTATTTAAGAAATGTGTAACGCGAACCTTCTAAACTGTTTTAAAAAACAGCACTGTATGTATTAAGCTCAGATTTTGTAGAAAATTTAGCTTTAGAATTAGACAGAGGTCGTCTTTTGTTAGTTTAGGGTAATTTTTTCATGTCTCTCCAATACCTTCTTTTCAAACCCCTATCAACTCAGTATTCATGTCTCAATGAAAACAAATTCTTCCTGGGGCTGGGGGCTCTGATGAATAGCCTGAATATTGCATGTTGATTGCTCACAAATTGCTTTATACCCCAACTCCTTATTTTTGCTTTGTGATTGGCTAAAGAGGATATATTATCTTTTATAAAGGAAAGAGTGTAGTTAATAGAAAACATGGTATAAGGAATTACTGGTCCTTTATTCTCTCAGGAAAAAAGGAAGTGTTTTTTCAGTTAGGGAAAGCTAAACTGTATGGATTATGAAGTTTATAGGACATTTTGAGGCATTTTCAGAAAATGCTTTTTTTCTGACCTTGTATGAGACATGACTGCCAGAAAAATTAGGTTCATATGACATTAAAACTTAGTTTCAGGTTTAAAGCTATTTTTCCTCATCACACAACCATAGCAATTTGCTGCAAAGCAGCATCGGTTTTCTGCAGCAGGAATTTCCTAATCCTTCTTTCACCAGAAACAGATTTCATTTAGTCAAAACACAGAATTTAACTATAAGCCTGAAACTAATTTTTTACAAGCACTGCATCAATATTCAAATAAACTTGTTCAGCAATATTAACTGGATTTTCTTTAATACCTTCCCCTCACCTATTCTGTTGTACTAGAAATAAAGTATGTCAGGGAATTGGTGATAGGCATAAAAAGATACTAAATTGAAAATAGATAAACTGAATGAGAGATACAGATATATAAAGCTGAATGCGGCCTGGTGGGTACATTTCCCTGATGCCATTTACTTTTCATTTATATATGTATATAAAATGTGTGTGTGTATATATATACATAAGGAATATATATGTATGTTCCTTGACATAATTCTTTTCCATACATTTCCATATTCATTTCCACATATAAGTCAGAATTATTTCAGTGTCAGAACTGTATGTTGTTACAGTCCTATTTGTCCTGAAGTTAAATTAAAATTTGTCCATTTATGCTGTTCATTATGATACACTTTGTTAGTGAAATCATCATTTGTGGAATAACGGTTTGTGTTTTAATGTATTGATCTGGATGGTGGGGCAGAGTGTTCCCTCAGCAAGTTTGCCATTGACACAGAACTGGGAGGAGGGACTGATGTGCCAGGGGGTTGTGCTGCCATCCAGTGGGACCAGGAGAGCCTGGAGAAATGGGCTGACAAGAACCTCATGAAGTTCAGCAAAGGGAAGTGCAAAGTCCTGCACCTGGGTAGGAGCAACCCCATGCACCACCGGTACATGCTGGGGGGCTGCCCAAATGGAAAGCAGCTTTGCAGAAAAGGGTCTGGGGTTCTGTTGCCCAAGCTGACCATGAGCCAGCAACGTCCTTTAGTGACAAAGGTGGTGAATGGTGTCCTGGGCTGAATTAGGTGGAGTGTTGCCAGCAGGCGAGAGAAGTGATCCTTCCCCTCTGCTCAGCAGTGGTGAGGCCACATCGGTATTGAGTTCTGGACTCCCCAGTACAAGAGCAACAGGAGGGAGTCCAGCAAAGGGTGTCTAAGATGGCAAAGGGACTGGAGCATCTCTCCTATGAGGGAAGGCTGAGAGAGCTAGGACTGTGCAGCCTGGAGAAGAGAAGAAAGGTCAGGGGGATCTCATCAACATATAAAAATACTGGAAGGGAGGGTGCAAAGATGGAGCCAGAGTCTTTTCAGTGGTGACCAGAGGCAATGGGTATAAACTGACACACAGGAGGTTACATCTGAACACACTATTTTTACTCTGAGGGACAAGCACTGGCACAGGTTGCCCAGGGAGGCTGTAGAGTCTCCCACCTTGGAGATAATCAAAACTCATCTGGACATGGTCCTGGGCAACATGCTCTAGGTGGGCCTGCTTGAGCAGGAGGGGTTGGACAATTCCAGAGGTCCCTTCCAACCACAACCACTCTGTGAAATCCTGATATATATATATATATATATAAAGATTTGAGCAGGTTAAAATTTGAATACAGTAAAAACATGTTAACAGGTGATGCACAGATTTTGTCCTGCCATATTACCACTGCAACATCCAACTGTCTTACTGTATTATCCAATAACAATGAAGTGGTAAGAGGGGAAAAAAGTTACCCCATTACAGCCTCTTTAAATGTCCCTTACACCTCTGCTGCTTTTCTAATAAAATCCTTCACTCTTTTTTTTTTTTTTTAAATATATTTCAACAAGTAAAGCAGCTATTTTCAAAGTGCTACAAATATATTGCAGACAAATGTATCATTGCTTGAGCGCAAAATATTTTGTGAAACGGTGAGCAAGACAACGAAAGGAATTATATCCCTAAGCATCAAATGTTTAACACGCTTAGTGTAGAAACTGAAAAAACCCTTTCAAATTGTACATTATGTATTTGTGTAGTTAAATTTTGTGATTATTTTGTATCCCAGAGGCAGAGCTTCTTATCATGTATCTTGAGTGTTATCATGGCAGTTTTTAATTTTCAGTGAATATTGCAAAATAAAATTCTAACTAAATTCCCAGATTAAGTATTTTAATTGCCCTTTATAGCTTTAGCATAAATACAGCTATGTAAATAGCAAATGACAGTTACTGATGGGTTTATCTGGACTTTTAATATACGTTTATTTGTGAAAATGTGTTAGATACAGCTTGTCATAGCTTAGTTTTTACCGATGTTCGCCTGTCTTGAAATAAAGACCAGAAAATG
>VYZM01006887.1:31442-44981 GCA_013398915.1 Dromas ardeola
GAGTAGTACACCCATCCAAGCCGTGAGCAGCGGGTTTCTCCAGGAGAATGCTGTGGGAAACACTGTCAAAGGCTTTACTAAAGTCCAGGTAACAACATCCACAGCCTTTCCCTCATTCACTAAGCGGGTCACCTTGTCATAATCAGGTCAGTCAAGCAGGACCTGCCTTTCATGAACCCATGCTGACTGGGCCCGATCACCTTTTTGTCCTTCACGTGCTGCATACTGGCACTGTGTCCAGGTGGATTTTTAGTATCTCCAAGGAGATCTATCACATATCTTCCCTCCCTCCTCTCCTCCTCAATTGCTGGGTTGGTTTTTTTTTTATTCCTATTTAAGATTTTATTTTGAATACCAGCAAAGGCAGTTTGTGTCTGAGTTACAGCATGAGTCTTGAGTGTTCTGTGTACCTCGGTAAACTAGCCATCATGATGGAATGCCTTTCACTGTGGGAGATTAAATCTGATCACTCCGTTCTGTTCTCCATGTTCCCATTTTCCTATATCACATAAATTTGAATGTTCTAACTTTTCTCTATGTATAGGTCTCTAGAATCAGACCTATGAGCACATTTACCTGATTCATGTAAAGGACATTAAATTACTGCACACAGTTGTTATAAATGTTCTAAATTGCAACAGTTTAATAATAAGCAGTTTAATAAATCCCTAATCAAGGAACAGCAAAAGGGGCCAAAAGGGTGCCATCAGGTTTGTGGGCTCAATTAATTTTCGTAAAATGTGATCAGCTTTCCAGCTCGTCTATTAGGAAGAACAATTTAAACTCTTTAGGTAGGTTAAAATTAAATGGATGGTATTGTACAAAGATTGAGTCATTGAGTAGATAATCTCTTCACAGCGTAATTCTTCAGAAAAAGAATGACAAAGCATAGAAGTCCTCTTTATGAACTATAAGCATTCTATTGGTGCTTCTGCAATAGCGTGTTGCAGCAAATGTATATTAGGTTACATTGTAGTGTTAAACATTTGCTGTTATTACCAGAATCAGGCCATTTTTTTGAGGAACTTTTGGTATAAAAAGCTTCAAATGATTACTCTGTTTCTTTCAAAATATCAGTTAGTACCTTTTTTGTGTGTGTGTTTCTGTGATATCAATAGACATTTGCAAGATGTCCTTATTTTATGAAACTGCTTTGAAATTAATTAAAAGCATAGGTGTCTTTGGTAAAATACATGGGAAAAGTTAAGTTTTGCTTGGATTATTTGGTTTGGAGCATTTGTTGTTTTAAATTAACACTTTTAATGTGGATGTATCTGCCCTTGTCAGCTTTGGAAGAATGGAGAGAAAATTAAATCTCTTAGAAATCCTTTTTTCTGTCTTGTTTCCTTTTACTGGCACAGGGGCCTAATAACCCATACTAACAACCTGTGAGAAGGGAAATAATCATGCCTAATCATAGAATCACAGAAAGATTGTGGTTGGAAAGGACCTTCTGGAGATTGTCTGACTGCTCAAAGCAAGGTCAGCTCGAGCAAGTTGCCTGAGGCTTTGTCCAGTCAGGTTTTGAATATCTCCAAGGGTGGAGAATCAATACCTAACCTACCTAAGCAGCCTGTTCCAGTCTGATCATCCTTGCAGTAAAAAAATTTCATCTGTTTAAACGAAATTTCCTGTATTTCAGTTTGATCTGTATTAGATTCAGGTTTAAAAAGGCAATTAGTATATAAAAAACTTTTAACTTCCCATTTTTAAAAAATTATTATTGCGAATGTATTTGTACTGAAAGAACGTTGCTGTATAGAACATCTCAGTTGTGAAAATCCCTTGTAACTTTTGAACAAGGTCACATGGTTTATTTTCGTTGAACTGTTTCCCAGCAGGCTAAGTCAAGATTTCAGGAAACAACATAAATCAGGACTAAGCCCTCTGCAGATGCACAAAATAATTACAGAACAAACTCACTTGCAGCTAGAAAACAATAAGCATTAGTTCTCAGAAATAAGAAATATACAAAATCGTCTCTATTTTTCTATAAGTATGTTCATGTCTCAGCGAAAACCATGAGACAAAAAGGTGTAGGGTACAATGGAATGATCTTGGGACTTTCTGTAACCACTGAAGGAGGGGGGAAAACAACCCTTTTTTTTGAGTGTAGTCAAGCATTTGGTTGAAGATACCTTCTTGCAGTGTTCTTGTCCCAGAAAGCGTACTGAAAATCTTTCCTGGAATACTCTGAGGATACCTGTTGCATATGGCTGCTGGCAAGAGAGTTAGCTTTAAAATCTGTACGTGAGAAAGTTCACCCTGCAGGGACTAAACTTTGTGATTTTAATTTCTTAACTTTATTTTTCAACACCTTACTGCGCTTGAAGCCAGATAGTCTGGATTGTCTTTTAAGGTATTCATCTCTTTGGGGACAGCATTGTTAATATTTGTTCTTCTGTGCCCTGCTCAATACCACTCTTACAAAAGCCTACTCAGGCTTACAGAGTGCAATAATAGGAGTTTGTCAAATATGATGATTTTGTAGGAAAATTTTGGGGAAAATTTGCTTTTTTTTATTTCTAAAACTTTACGGGGAAATATTACAGGGTTAAACCAAGTTTTCACTTATATTTTTTTTAAGCAAAAACTTTTTTCATTTTCTCATTTTAGAAAAGTAGTTTTTCCCTATAAGGGCTGCAGTAAGCAAAAGGGTATTACATTTTTTTGGGGCCAGCTCAGCCAATAACAACCTTGTCAAAACTAGCATCTGTGGGAGCAAGCAGCAGCCCCAAGTTTCCTATGTTTCTGCAGAAAACCGGATACGTCATCCTGAAATTTTGTCTAAAATTAATGAGAATAATTGGTGTTTTCATAAATATTTTCTTCCATTTGCTTCTGTGATGTCTGATAATGTGTGCATTTGTGTAGGTGTGTTTCCTTCAGCTGGTATATTTAAGGCCATCTCTCTTGTACTCCTGTTACAACTCTTGTAGGCACTGAATTTTTAAGACCCTTAATCTTCTATGCAGTGTGTTTAAAATCAGTCTTTGAGTCCAAAGCTGTTCATGCACGGCAGACAGAGCTACATTCTGTAGCCTTGATTCTGAGAAAACAAAGTTTTGTTGAAGGATTTCCTAGAAAATTACTGTATTGCCCTTTTGAAACCTGTCCCTAGTTAAAAGTAGAAATTATTTTCCTGAAGCATAGAGAAAGGCTGGAGGATACCCAAACTTTACTTGACTTACTCTTCCAAATAGGTTTCTTACTCGTTGCCTGACTCCCTTGCCATATAGATTCGGTACAGCAAATGAGGTGTTTCAGAATTCCAAAGTTATACGTCTGTGTAACACAAACTGAATTCATTATCTCTCTGAATGTTTTTTTTTCATGCAGGATCTTTGCCCTGACTCACATACTTGTTTTGTTCAGATGTTATTCATTATTTTGGGATCAAATTCTGCTTGGCGGACACGCTCTGCTCCTACTCAAATAAAAAGAATCTAGATAGCTGAACAAGTACCCCCAAAAGCAGATCCTATATATATATATTTATATATCTTCTGACATAAGTATGAAGTATTCAACATGAGAAAGGTAAAGGCACTATCTATGTCTCAACAGAGTTCAGGCCAACATTATAGTTATGTAGGGCTCTTGAAAAGTATTTTCCTTTGCTCTCTGAAAGCACAAAGTGCTCTGACAGAAAAGATGTGTTTATTTTCTTTGGATTTGGATTTTGTTAAAGCTGTTTTAATACCCGAATAGTTATTCTTCATTTGCACATGCCTAATTAAACAGTTAGTGCTTCTGGAAAATATACCTGGAAATACAGTTTTTAAAAAATGAGAATAAAAAGTACTCTCAGTGCTGACAGCTTTGAATATTTTTTTTCTTCTAACAACTAAGGCCTTTATGAATTAAAGTGGATGTGAATGAAGTGCCTTGCTGTTTGTCCATGAGGTAGGAGTAGCCCATTCTGAACTTTGCAGGTATCCTTCAAGATCACAGTTCTAGGTGATATGTGTCGTGCGTTACACTGTCATTTCTGTATTTCAGTTATAGAGCTTTTGTTACAAACACTGCTGTTTCATGGAAATGACTGTTGCCGGTACCTATCAGCGTAGTTCGTTGTGTCATCGCCAAAACGTTAGCACGACTAGCCTAGTTTCTTGGAAATTGGTTTCAGTTGAGCAGGTCCTGCTCTTCTCTTTGGTTTACATCGTTCTGAATCTGCCTGAAACCCAGTTATTCACCCCCTTTTCCCCACCTAATTACTGCAAGTTATTAAAAAATATGACATCAAAGGTTGCTGCTTACTGACACTACTCATTTCTCTGTGTCTTTTACAAATGCTTTCCTGGATCTGACAGCATATCAGTCAATGATATGATATATGATATATCAACAATATATCACCCTGACTCTACAGAATGTATTATGAGGTTGAGTAAAATCTAGAGTTGTCAGTTATCTCTGCTTTTTTTTCAAATTTATTATAGCTTGCAATATAATAGGAGTTTCAAATGAGGGATAAAAATTAAATGAAAGAGAGTAAAATTAACATAAAAAAATTGGATCACAGTGTGTTCTGTTAATCCTCATCATTTAATTTTCATTTTATTTTGTAAAAGTCTCAGTTGTCACTTTCTGGATTTTGATCACCTCTTCAAGAAAGAACATTAAACTCATTTTCTTCCTTACATGTTACATATTTTCCTTCTCAGTATGCTGAGGGTTTTTTAGGTCAGTTAACCACTTCCACTTTATTTGAAGCATTTAATATTTTCACATTAGTGTGATCTCTTTTTTTTTCATCAGCGGATCTGTTAGAATAACCTTGTCCTTGCATAGATAAGTGGACATCACCCTTTCACGCAAACCCATGCACTTTTCCTTCAGTGGAATATACATACAATAAAGAAAGCTTGTTCAGTTTTATTTTTTCCTCATATCTTTTTAGGTTCGATGTTCTAAATTATATCGGTTAATATATGTCCTCTTATCTTCCCTCTCATGCACAGACATGTAAGCGACTCCTATGCCCTTCTTTGCGTACCTCTGTTTCTCTTGCTATTAGATGTGGATCTTCAGGAACAAACTGAAATAATGATAAAACTGATGGACGTTTACTCTGTACAGTTTAATGAGGTTTCTGTGTCTTCATTTGTCATCATTTCACAATGATGATAAAAAAAAGTTTCACTTGAGTACCCAGAGTCTTGAAAAAAACATTCTGCATGAGCTACCCTCCAGACTTACCTTTTAGCTAGTTACAGGCTTTCATGAGGGGCAGGAATAAACATTTTGATTTCTTGTCGTAACATTCAACTCTGACATCCTGGGCTTTCTGAAGCCAAAAGGAAGCCAGTAGGTATTTACTGTTAATAGTAATGTAGTCAGCATTCACCTGTGGAGAAAAAAGTGAGATTATTTTTTTAATTTCTAGGTTTATTCTATGACAGTGCTGTTTATAGGATGAACAAAATTCAAGTTTTTGTTCTCTGAACAGCTACTGGAATACAGATTCCTTCCCTTTTTCAGGAGTTTAATTGAATCAAATATGCTCACAATGACTTCTGCTCTCATTGTAGTAGTGCTATTTACATGAAGGAATTAAAGCCTCTCTCTTTCATGGCCTTATCAATAGGTGAGGAGGGGAATGAGAAGATACATCAATGAATTTCTCTGCTGAATGGGAATGCTTCTTTTTTGTTGTTTTACACATTAGAGAGAGGAATCACTGAGCACCACGCAAAAGATCAGAAAATTTAATTTCTACAAAGTGGTATTACATACATAAATCTTCTGAAAGACAGATACCTTTGGGATATCGTAGGCCATAGACTTCTGTGTAATCCATTACCCATGCTGATATAAACCTTTGATTTGTGGGTTTAAACCTGAGGCTGAGTAACCTCATAAATATGCTAATCCACAGTAATCAAGAAAAGTGCTATTGCAAATACAAAATTTTTATTCCACAGTTCCAACAGCTTTATAGCATGCTCTACATTTATAACAATAAACTTTGGAAAATTACTCTCTTCATGTTTAAGAAAATGCTTTGCCCTTTTCTTGGCATCTCACCAATGAGTTTTACACACATTATTTTGAATGGCATGATCTTTATGCAAAATTCAGTGCATGTTTTGCCTTTTCTAGTCAAGTATTTGATTTCTAAAATGAACAAAACATTGCATAAATTTTAAAAATTCAGCTTTTGTAGCCCTATAAGAATTTTATTATCATTTTTATTAGGCTAGAGACAAACCAGTGGGTTAACTAGTAGATTGTCGGGCAAAACCAGCACTACTGTATATTTAAGAAGATAAAGACAGCAGATTTTGAAAAAAATCTTGTACATTTTAGCAGGACACTCTCCCTGTCTGTTATATGTATTTCTACACTTACACATAGGCATGAACTTTAAATGCCATAGCCATCATGTTAAGTTCTACAGTCATTCAAATAGTTCAAATAGGTTGGGTTTTTTTTGTCTCCAGGAAAGGTGAAAAATATCTTCCATGCAGGAAAGAAAATAGGACATTTTTAATGTTTATAAACTTCATGAAACAAAATATGAGAGTTCTGCTTGTCTTCAGGGGTGCAATTTCTGTGTACTAATAAATCCCCAATGAATCCCGTGTATAAAAAGAGTTGTGTTTAAAAATCAGTCTTTTGAAGAAATAAACACACTTTTTCGGATGATATTTCAATTCCCAGATACTGCAATACTAATATTCACTTGGCTTGTTTTGAGTAATCCCATTTCTAATCCATGTCTAAAGAAAATTGAGTTACTTTAAAAATTGAGGAAAAAATAATCAGTCAGTTCTGAAATCATTTATTCCTTAGTTCATATGAAATACCTGTCAAAAATGATTATTTTATAGTTTCTGTAATCAGTAATTACAATTTTGTATTAGGTGCCTGAAGGATTGAAATCTGAGCACTGGTAATTTGAGCGATATAGTGTTTTCCAGGGTGTTAGGTTTGTGCTTGCCAGATTAACTGTGTGATGTAGATGTATCTCCTTGCATACAATTTTTTTTTATTAGTATAAAATCAGGGTCCATTTTTTTTGTGAACTGACACTCGCACAAACAACTAATTCACTTTTCACAAAATAAGATATTTTGGTTTTAGGTTTAAATGTGACATTTTACAGAAACAAGACAGCTATTAGCCTCTTTAAAAACAGCAAATAGTTCAGTACATATTCGCTTTGAATTCCTTCAGACATTTTAACTTGAATCTCAGATACTCTTTAAATACATCTGGTGTGGTGCAGAACCACGGTTTAGTTTTCTGTACAGAGTAACGTTGCTTCTGAACTCCAGTCGATTTACTCCATAGTAAAACTGAAAATTTTCATTAAAGATGAAAAGCCAGAATCGGTTGCACTGTGACCATGCTTAAGGGAGCTCCCTGCCCTTGCAAAGCTCTGCTTGTTTTCTAATTTGATCTGATTGCTATTGAATTTTATTTTCTTTAATAGTCCACAGGAGTCAATAAATTCCATATTGATAAATAATAAAAGGTCAGTTATGCTAAGTGGTCTGGGTAGCTTTGTAAATTAAACTAATTTGAATAGTATGCATTTTATTAGAGCCAAGTTCAAGGTTATTAACTGCTTACAAGTTTAAATAAGTATAACATTTTGACACTTGTGTATCCCTCCACAACATCCAATACCCCTTGCTTGTATCAGAAGAGGAGGATATACAGACTTAGCAGAGTTAAGATGTCTGCAGCCTTATCCCCAGCTGGTTCATTTTCTCCTGTAGGCTGTAAGGAGCAGGTGAGTGGTTTAATAGAATCCTATTTCCAGCCAAGGCACATTGTAATAGACGCGGGAATGACTACCTAAGTGTGCCATTTTATGGGACATTTTGTGTTCACAGAATTATGTTTCCCCTTTCATTTGCATGCACTTTCCACATGTTGCTTCTGCCCAGTCTGTGAGCATTTCCATGTAGATGGTTTCCTTCAATGGTAACTTTTGGGGACTGTGCAATCTAAGGAGCACAACAGTCTATTCTTGTTGCAGAATTCTGTGTCCACACGTGCTGTATGGCAGGACGGTGGTAGGCGCAGGATTCCCTGCGTCAAGGCTCAGTGAAGAGGTAGTTTCAGGTTGGCATGTCAAGTGTAGGTGAAGTGGCTTTGTGCAAGTCAGGCATTAAAGATGTATACAGAAACTTTTGTCCAACTTATGATACCACTTGGTGGCTTTTCTAGCTGTGCCTGCAGTGCTCTGTCTGAGGTTCACTGGAGAGCTGAGATCTTGCAGTGCTGACTGCTGTGTTCTAGAACTTTGTACCGTACAATAACTGCTGTGAAGTGGACCCTTTACCTTAGTGAGATGTTCTCAGATTCATCAGACAACTTTATAAAGTTAAATATACCCTGACACAGTAGCACTGACTCTGTGATTCTGACTTCATCCTCCAGGATTTTTTTCTTTTATCAATCTACATGAATTCTATAAAATATATATTTTCAAATAGCCATCCCATAGTGTAAATAATTACAGACATGTGACTTAAAAATTAGCTGTTTAGTGGTAGTGGCTAGGCATTTTCCTGTATATAAGAACCCTGGAAGAAATCCAAATTCCATCATCAACTCTACTCTTAGCTACAGTTTGACAGAGTAATATGATAGTTGTGTGCCAGCACCAGCAGATTTAAACTTGCACCACTAATTCCATTTTGACATTGATGGAAAGATCATATAAGTTTTTTGCATTTGAGGAGGTATCTTTTAGAGTCTCTTTTGAGAACAGAAGAGCTAGCACTTTGGTTTCGCTGTGTTAAATGAGAGTCATGTTACTATTTTTTTAATGCAATATTTTTTTATTGATCCGTTTTTCCTCAAAATTATACAGCACTTTGAGGAGTGAAATGAACCTGAGCAACTGGTTTGTGTAGAATCATAAACAATGTATAAAGTTGGAGATTTCTTATGTTTATTTTTTGAATAAATATAACTTACAATTTTGACTTATTATAGTATTCTAGAGCCATAGTAGTCTGTCTGTTGTTTGAATACGATTCTCTATTATGGGCAAGGATTCCTGATGTTTTGCAAACCCATCGATCACGCTACACGAGATGAGAATGAAGGTATTACTGCGCAGCACCTAGGTAGTTTCTCACGCTCTTTAGATGCAATATCACCAGCCTGTGCTTGAGCTAATTTAGGTTTGACAGGAAAAAAATCTAAATTACATTGCCAGGATGGAGATTGTTTTTGAATAGGAGTGAATCAGAAAGGTACTTGGACGCATGCTTATTTGAACGTGAATTGTACGGATAGCACCACAGGTGACAGGACCATGGTATTTTTTTTTTTAGAGGATTGAAGAGGAGCATGCAGTTGTCATTGTTTTATTCTTAGTGTGAGTGTTATTTGTACCAGATTCTACAGATGGAAAAAAAAAAAGAAAAAAAAAAGAGAGATGCATCAAGGATCTGAAAAGGATCAAGAATCTATTTTACTTAGAAAAATGTCAACACTAAACTTGTTTTGTTTATCAGAAGACTAAGGTGGCTTGATGTTGACAGGGAGAGGGTTTGACATGTCACACAGTAGAGCTTTGATTCAGGACGACCTTAGAAAATTTGAGGATTGGGCCAACAGAAAACTCATGAAGTCTGACAAGAAGTACAAAGCCCTAATCAGGATGGAATTACCTAACATCAATTTATGAACCAACGGTATGCTCTCATTCCACTTCAGGTAATACCCAAGTATGGGGCCTCATTAAGAGAAAATTATCCCCTTCTACTCAGCTCTGGGCAGGCTACATGTGGAATGAGACTCCAATTTTTGGTGTCCCAGTTCAGAAAGAGTATTGAGAAACTGAGGGGGGTCCAGGAGAAGTGTCACAAAGATTTTTAGGGGCCTGAAGTGCACAAGCTGGGTTGAGGCTGTGGACCTTGGGCTTGTTCAGTCTGCAAAGAGCCTTCAATAGCGGACTACAATTACTTGTGGGGGAGTTACAGAGATGATGAAGCTAAATTCTTCTCTGTAATAGCAGGTGGTAAAACAAGGGGAAGTAGCCACAAGCTGCACCTTGGAAGATTCAGATGAACATTAAAAACATTAGAAATATTAGAACATTAGAAAAAAATTCATTAAAATTTAAATTCATTTAAATAATTTTAAATTTAGCATTTAAAATTTAAATTTTAAATTAGCATTGAAGCACATTACCCAGAGTGTCTGTGGAATATCCGTTCTTGGAGGTTTTCAAAACTTATCTGGAAAAATACACGGTTGACCTGATCTGGTGCTGACAGTAGCCTGGCTTTGAGTGGGAAGCTGAACAGCGTGAGCTTGAGATGTTTCTTCCAGTCCACGTTTCTATGACTCTGTTATGCTAACATGCAAGAGCAGGCTCTGTAACAGGTGCAGCTTTCCTAGTGAGAGACTCTTTAATTTATCAAGTCATAATAAGATGTCATAAGAAGTCATAAAAAGAAAGCTGAGGAGAAAGAGAAATTCTAGCAAGTGACGGAAATGGCTTGTCCATTTAATCTAGCCAGGCTTTTAAAAACCAGAGTTTCTGAAGATGTTGCCTAGAAATCTGCTGTTTCACACTCAGTTTGTAGGAAAACTCAATCCTGCAAAGATTTATGTCTAAAATAACTTTCTGGTACTATAGATCTTTGTGTCAATTACTTTTCATCTTTTTTTTCAAATTTAATTTTGGAAGATGTTGTAACTCCCTTGTCTGTGCCTTTTAATTTTTTTTTCATTCACTCATTGACTTTAATACTCAATATTTCGATTTCTTAATAATGTCTGCATTAATCATTACGAAGATAGTTTGCATACTGAATTAAACTGTAAGTTAGATAACAGTTCCCCTCCCCCAGATTTTGCCCTTAACTTCTTGGAGGTTATTAGCTGATGGTTTCTCTGTGTGGGACGCATGTGCACTCAAACACAAAATGAAAAAAAGCTGGGAAATAGCGGTGTATGAATATTGAATTTAATAGGCAAAGTGCAAGGTAAGAAAAAACTCATCTGTAAAAACCTCCTTTAAGAATGTCGTTCATCTCACTTGAATACAAACCTAGATTGTCTTTCAGCCTCTCATGACTCTGAATAGTGGAAACAATATCCTGTAATTATTACATTGTTTGAGAAAGGAAGGGGTTGGCATTTGTATAATCTAGTGTATGCCATCATGAGAGGCAGGGCGTCAACATGCGGAGATAATCTGTGGAAGCTGTTTATCAAATCCTGATGTGAAGGCTGTGATTCCAAGTTTGATTATTCTTTAAGTTATCTTTCATTTTCTATTTATGTTATCAGTATTGAAGTCTTGCTATCACTAATTCTCATCATCTGGGAAGACTGGTTGTTGACATTGGACTAAATTCTTTACTGGCATCAGCACAGTAGAAAGCAGTAGTATCCTGCCAGCAGGCACTTAGCTCCATATTGCTTCCTGATCATTTCATCCCAGCAAGAAGAAATATTTCTTTTTCCTATTTCAGTATAATGTTATTTTGCAGAAATAGCCAATCAGTACTTAGAAACTATGAGAGAAATTTATCGTTGTTTATATTCAAAGTTTGACATTAGAACTATAGTCTAAACTAATCACATACTCCCTGTGTTGTTACCAGAGAGAAACGGCAGCTCCAGAGGGTAATTCATTCCACGTTATCCGTCCCACATCTATTTCAGTCACTCACCTATGAAGTCCCTTCCTATCTCTGCTGATTATTATAAACTAGCTGACTAATTTTGACTAGATTCACACATTTGACTAGATTTTGACATGTTTCACATGGCAAAATTCAGATAAGTTTTCTTTAAATTTTTTTTTTTCAAGTGGCATCTTTAGCCTCCGTGTGAAAGCATTTAATGTTTCTCTAACTTAGAAGTAATTTGGATTCATTGTTGGTAAATTTGTCCTTTTCTTACCATGTCCTCTTGGAATTTTTCTTTTCCAAAGGAAAAGAAAATACATTTTGTGCATTCCCTGCTAAATATTTCTATTGGGAAACAGACAAAGTATCCTACCATCCACCTTTCACTGATGCAGATCGCTCTTCAAAGTCCAATGCAAAAGAACAGTCATGACCATCTTTTGTTCTCCAAAAAAAACCCATATAATTGTGGTTGTATTTAAGCAAAAAATCAGAGTAACTGATCTTTTGTTATGTAATTACTGTAATTATGAATTTATTGAGTTTTTTTTCCACCCAATTACCAAATAGAACATAATAATGTCTTTAAAATAGTTTATACTTGGATCTTTGCAGTCATGTTTCTGCACAGTATATATCTAAACTTCACTTCATACAACAAATAGTAAATGTGAAAACTTATTATGTATCTAAATTTTCCAACATCCTGTTTCCAAATTATCACAGTATTTGATCTTTCTCGTTTTCCTGATAAAAATGCTATACACAAAAATGTGCCCATCTGTGCAAATATTTTCCTTCGTTGTCTGTCATATTTGTAGTCTAAAGTTGCCTCAGTCAAAAAGCGTTCTTCAAGAGCAGAGGATAGACAACAAAATGAGTTAGTCTTCATGTCCAGTTAATATCCATGTCTTTTGCTTCAGAACATACATAGTACCAGTGTGGAAGTGTGTAATAGTTTTATTAAAGAAGAAATTCAATTATACTTTTGGTGATACTGAAGAAAGTAATAATTCTGTAGGGTTTAAGTACTCATAATCAATACAGTCCAGGCAGTTTAGTTTGGGTTATGTCTGACCTTATTGTATTATGTTTCCAGGTCTAATAATTAGACCATCTACCAAAGTTCTACCATGAATTTATTTTAGTTTCTCCTATTTGCTCGTTCTTAATTTATTAACAGTGGAAGATGAAAGAATTGTATTCAGGGCAGTATTTGTTCATTGTCTGAGAGCCTGAGCAGATGGAAGTTTACATTAGTGGATAGTGTCATGAAATGGAGCATAGATTAAAATTGCTTTTTGTGTACGTTATTTGAATATATAAACCATTTCATGGATTAGGTTCATGTTTACTGCAAATGTGGAATTTTGGTTTGGTGCACTCACGTTGTCCCTAATTTTCCCTTTCTTTTTCCTTTTGCTAGGTTGGTTTTGTTAGAATTGCAGAGACAGCTTCTCGTCCCCTACATTTTTCAAACTAAACCACAATATTCTGAGGCCAGACTTATTATTTCCATATGAAAGATGTTCCTAAATTGGACTTTCAAGATTGTCTCATTTTTGCGGTGGAACAGATCTTGACCTATTGTTCTCTAGGACTGTACCATTGCTGCATGTGATAGTAGAGGTGAACATGAAATGAAGTATCTAGAGCACTGGGAAAAAAATCTGTTCCTGCAGACCTTAAATTTTGAAGGTTGGAAAAATCACTGTGTTCAAAAGTTGTTCCTATTTTAACAGACCTATTTCATCCATTATTATTCAGTGAGAAGTGTATTTCCTACATCATGCAGGAAACCAAAACATCAAAAATTAGGAAATACCATACATTGAAATGTTGGTTGCAACGCATGCTTGTATGCAGTGCTACTCTGGCGTATTCTGCTGAATATTAGACTTTTGAATCACGGAATCACGGA